>APFE030559099.1:152268-205543 GCA_000404065.3 Pinus taeda
ATCTAATGTAAACTTAAACTTTCTAATTAAATATAAATTTTAGATAAATAACCATCTATAATAGATAATTTTTTAACCCATTAAGTTAGTTATATAGCGGACCATCTAATAAATTTAAGGAAAAGAATATGAGGGAAATTTCTAAAAGGACTAAAATCAAAGAGGAACTGAGGAGAAAGAAAACAGGTTAGTTAAAAAACTTTACTCATCAATAGTTACGGATAGAGGAAGGATTTTTATTTCGTCAGTAGACAATTTGTTCAAATCATTAATTTAGAAAGGGTGAAAGAAACCAGGATATTGTGAGAATCAAAGAGGCAATAAAAAGGAAACAACAATGAACCAGAAGACAAGGGGGAAGAAATGACTAAGAAGAGAGGGCATGAATCCAACAACTGCTGACTTTCCAGCGGTCATCTCTATTGAGATTGCTCGGCCTTTTTCCAATCTCAATGGCTTCCCTAAATTTCCGGTGATGAAACTGCACGAACTTAGCAATAATATGGGCCTCCTCAATACAATGTGATGTTCAGTCTTCTCCACATTCTCCAATAGTGTGGAAGACCCGGTCCTCCCATGTTTTAGGTCTGTTGAGTGCTCATTAATCCTCTGATTAATAGAGCGACCAATCTCAAAAATGTAGGGGGTCCCACAGGAACAGGGAATAATATAGACACCTCTCATGTCCTTAGGGTCGACTGGTGATGAGCTCCAAATTGGGTAACTTATTGGGCTCATTTTTCCTAATTGTCCTTGTTCAATCCTTGTTCAATCCTCCATTTTTCATAGATTATGCATTTTTTTTTAGTATGTTTATGTCATTTGAATGAATAAGGGTGGTCACTTTACCTAGGAGGCTAATATGTGGTTATTTCAGGTTTTTTTGGACAAATGTTGGAGCAAAACCGAGAAATCATGGGCTAGGTGACAGCCAATCTTGAGGTAAGGATTTGTAGGGGGGTTGTCTTTGACATTAAATGGCACTTCCTCGGGATCTCCACCTTCAACTCCAAGCTCACAGGCCACCAAAACAGATCCTAAAGGCAGCCAAGCAAATTTTGGAAAATGGACTGTCTACTAGCAGTTGGGACAGCCGAGTCCCTTGAAATTAGGAGGCCTGCTAGGCCCCTCGTGATGTATAAATAAGAAGGCCTCAGCCTTCATAGTTTACTTTTGAAATCATTTTTTGCACTATAGTGCTGTCACTTTCAGCTCGTTTTCTTGTAGCCATTGTGGCATAACTTTTGGTTGATGACTATTTTTTGATAATGACAAGTAGTCCTATTTTGTCTCAGCTCTGAGTTCTTTATAAGAGCCATACCTCTTAGGGTTGGGCTGAACCTGAGAGCCAAGGCCTCCTTTATGTATTGTTATTTTTCCTTTATGCATCATTGTTTCTCCTTTATGCATTTGCAAAATTATTTCTGTTAGGCAGATTAAATTGTGTTGATTAACAGGTCACTGTTTATGGTTAGAAAGGCTTTTGATGTTTATATTAGATTGGTAGGATATCAACAATGAAAAATCTCCAGAAAAAGGCCAACGATCACCTTTGGTTTCATCTCTCCCTCATAGGATCAAGGGCTGGGATCAAAGTAACCTTGTTGTCCCAAACAAAAACATTATTTTTGCTTTTCCATGCAATCACCAGTGTACGGTTTTCGTTTGCATAAGTTGGTTACACGCTTAGATCTTTGAAATGTTTCGTTGCATAGTTAATATATATGGTTCCCTTGCAAATAAAGCTTTTGTTCATTCACTTTACTGTTAGCTAGATTAGATTAGGTTGGTATAACTAGGACTTTGATTACTTGCAAGTCTTTATTGGTTCAGTTGGAAATACATAGTCAAAGCACCTCTACCACTTCTTCATCCAACCAAAATTCATCGGAATCATCTGTTCCATCTCCTAACTGGGTTTCTCACCTCACGTTTGTCATCTTGCCCACATAACCCTACCTTTTTTGTGCAACCATTGTTTCAGCCTTCTTTGAGCAAATTCAGCCATCTACACCTTCTCCCAACTCCATCCACTAGTCCCTAGACCACTTCAGACCCCTATCCTACCTCCATACCCATTCCTTCATCTTTCCTCACTCATCCATCCTCCAAAATCCAATTTCTAAACATCCTGTAGAAATTTCTGAACATCCTGTAGAAATTCCTGAACATCCTATAGAACCCTTGCAGACTTCCTGTAGAAGCTCACAAATGAGGTTTCTTGATAGCCAAGCTCTGTGAAACTCTCTGGAAGGGTGTTATGGAACCCTTAGGCCCTCTCTAAACCTTCCTGAACTCTTCCAAGCATTTCTCCTCATTGATCCACCTCTGCACAGTCAAGAACAGTGAAAGCCTATGCATGATAAATCTGACGACTTATTCAAAAATACAAAAAGATGTTTTCTTCATATAGAGGCAGTCTAGACACATGTATTTTACCTTCCTAGAAGTAATGGCATCTCTTTCAGTAGCTTGCATTCTCTTCTTTGCATCAGCAGGACTAGCTGGTAAAATTAGGGTTTGCGGTTTCCTTCAGTTTTTTAGTTTCTTTTCGCAAGGAGAATAGCTTCCTTCGAGTTAGCTTCCATCCATATGTTAGCAAGATTCTTCTCAAAGCTCATAGAAGTTGGCTTGAGCCCCTAGCAGACTTGTGCCAGCTAACCAAGTGACAGCTCCGACAAGAGCTAGTACTTGTGCATACAGCACCGTCGCTTCCAAGTTTGTTACAAACTACCAGGTTGATAAAAGTAAAGAAGGGAGTCCCAGGAGTTGCAACATTATTGCTGCAATACTGGAGCTCACCACTCTTTTTGGCGTCGTTGTCGGGGAAACGTCAGAGTATTGGTGATTGTTGCTTTTCTTATATTTTCTCCTACAACCTTTTGCTAAGTAGCTTATTCCATCTCCATTCTGCAATTTCATTTCCGCAAAAATAGAGTAGACATTTCGTGCTTTCATAGATTAGCATTTCAATTCCGCAATTTCAATTTTGCAAGCATATCTTAGCATTTCAATTCCACAATTTCAATTCTGCAAGCGTAGCTTAGCATTTCAATTCCGCAATTTCAATTCTGCAATTTCATTCCAGCAAAATAGATTAGTCCTTTCCTATTTTCATTTCCATTCCACATTTTCATTTCAGCAAGATAGTTAGTTGCAGTTCAATCTATTTTAGTTTTGCAGGTACCAACAGAAAAAGAAAAAGCAACCAAAAGTCTTTCCATTTCATGCCTTGTAGGAACAAAGATAGAACCAGAAAATTCTTACCCAACACCCCCACCACATCACTGAGTCAACCTTCTCTCTTCTTTGGTAACAGTGAGCCAGAAGAACCTATAGGCGAACCTCCTGAGATATACGAAGATCCTATAACAGAAGAAGAGTTAGAGAACGTTCTGTCTAAATCCATGGTTGTAAATTGAAATGGTAGAAGGGAAGATGAGAGAATAGAAGGTGCCTTTCCCATCTCAGAGACCAATGGAGACATGAAAATGAAAAACATAAGTCCCTCAGCTTTACCTCACTTCCATGGATTAACTACTGAAGACCCTAATACCTTCCTGTTTGAGTTTGTTGTCCTTTGTCGAACTTACAACTATGCTGAGGACGAGAAAAAGTTGAAACTCTTTCCCTCTACCCTCAAGGATGCAGCATTACGCTGGTTCATGGGGTTACCTGGAAACAATATCACCACTTGGGTTCAGATGTAGCAAGCTTTCAACACCAAATACCGGGACTACTGCAGGTCCAAGGAAACCAAGGGAGAAATCTTTCGGATGACCATGGGAAGCGATGAGTCTTTAGAAGATTACGAGGAAAGGTTCCAACTTAATTATAAACAGTCCAGGTGCACACTTGAACCGAAATCTCTGAAGCTGGTTCTACTCTAAGGAGTCCCTCAAGACCTTCTAGACACCCTTCACATGCTGGCTGGAGGGGACATCTACCAACTACCTTATGAGGACATAAAGATCGTTTTTAGAAACCATTCTAGGGTAGCCCGGAAGAAAGGTAGGGGGAATCCACTTTCAGCTAGTACCACCTTCTCCAAGCATGAGTTTGCTAATCATATGGAAGACCTCAAAAGTGAGATGAGACAGACTATTGCCATGCAACTTGATACCTTCCGAATTCAGCAAAAGAAAGAGGAAGCTGAGAGGGCTTTGGCCATTTTTTTTCCTAGATGCACGAGGAAGCACCCTAAGAATGACTGTCCATTTCACTTAGTAGAGGTATGTTTCGTTTGTGAGGAAGACACCCCACCAACCAATGCCCTACCTTGCATGGATTAAAGCCATGTACCTAGGGACTGAGGCAGCTATCGAACCTCTCTACTTCCTCAACCAAAGGAGGCCACATCAGCCTAGACCTTACCAGCAAGGGATGCAAGGGACATCCCAAGCTCATTATAACCCCAACCAATCCGCTCATATACCTTCTTGGGTCCCCTTGCTCATCCTTCCTGGTCCACACCTCCTCCGTGGTCTTATCCATCTCCATACCATACTCAACCTACTTCTCATTCGTTTCACTCACATGCCTAGCCACAACCTCAGTGGAATGCACCTCAACCGGCGTGGACGCCTCAATACAACCCTCCTCCTACCATTTTTCCTCCACCACTGGCTCAATGAAAACCATTACCTCCTGCTCCTCCAAGACAACCCTAGATTCCTGCTCAAACAAACCTGAACCCCAACAACAAACAGGCCCAGTAGGTATATACTGGGGAGAAAACATGCCCTACCTATGTTTTAGAGATCCAGGAGATCAACCTGTGATCTGGGAAGGTCCTTCTAGAGTGCCAACCTCCTCCCCTAGAGGAGGAGGAAGAGAAACAGGAAAGTGAACCCAAAGCCATTCCACCCTTTCCTGAGCGACTAACAGTAACCAAACAACCCAACCTAGAGGAGATTGAGCTTCTGGGAGAAATCAAGCAGTTGTGTGTGAAAATACCACTTCTCCAGGCCATAAAAGATGTACTGATATACAACAAATTGATTAAGGAGAAGTGTTTTAGGCACCCAGGCAGGCGAAAGAGAGATGCCTCAACTATCAATGTCATAGGACAACTATCTGATCTTATGTTGGAGCAAGTAATCTATCGAAAGTATTTGGACCCTGGGAGTCCTATAGTTGGTGTTCACATCAATGGCACCATCATCCCCCACACATTGATTAATCTAGGGGATGCCATTAATGTGATGACCAGGGACACCATGCTTAAACTCAACCTTCAGAGTTTTCTTAAGGAAGACCTCGACAGTACTGCAGTTGGCAGACCGCTCCACCATGACTCCTGAAGGGATTCTGGAAGATGTCCTGGTCTCTGTTGACTCTTGGGAGTACCCTGTGGACTTCTTGGCCCTTCAGCCAAAGGAAAAATTCACTGGATATCCCCTCATTTTGGGAAGGCCTTGGCTAGCTGCTGTGGATTCTTACATCAACTGTCAAGCAGGAAGCATGACCATCAAGAATGGGCCTATGTCCAAACAACTGGTCCTATACCCTCCTGCCCAACCTCTGCTAGAACATGAATTACCCCTCTGGTTGGAAGAAGGAGATGAGGACGAGGTCTACTCTACACCATTATGCACAGTGGAGGCCACCTGGGGAGGTCCTCAAACCGAGGATGGTTTGATTGAGAACTTAATCCAAAATCCTCCTCCCGGTGCACCGTCCTTAGAAGAGTTGGTGGAAGATACCCAAGCTAGTGCTTTAGTGGACCTCTGTGTGACTGATCCTACCTTTCCCAGAGTTAAGAATGTGGAGTTTGGCCCTGAAAGAACTTTAAAGATCAACTCCTCTCTCTCTCCCTCTCAAGAAAAAGAGCTATGTAGCCTCTTGAACCGCCATTTGGAGGCTTTTGCCTGGAGCTATAAGGAAATGAAAGGAATCCATCCTTCGGTCTATACCCATCATATTTACATTAAAGAGGACTGTAAACCAGTCTTGTAGCCTCAGAGAAGAATGAATCCAGCCCTTAAGGACATCATTAAAGAGGAATTGTAAAAATTGTTAGATGCAGGATTCATCTACCCCATCTCAGACAGCGAATGGGTTTCCCCTCTAGTGTTGGTACCCAAGAAAAATGGGAAGTGGAGAATCTGTGTAGATTATAGAGAACTGAACAAAGCCACCAAGAAAGACCACTTCCCTTTGCCTTTCATAGATCAATTGCTGGATGGACTATCAGGAAAGAAGTTCTTCTCTTTCCTAGATGGGTTCAGTGGGTATAATTAGATCCAAATCAGCCCGGAGGACCAAGATAAGACCACCTTCACTTGTCCATGGGGTAACTTTGCCTACTGAGTCCTTCCCTTTGGGCTATGAAAAACTCCTGCCACTTTCCAGAGAGTTGTATTGAGCATATTTTCCGAGCTGGTTCATGATTCAGTGGAAATCTATATGGATGACTTTACTCCTTACGGGTCTAGCTTCCAAGAAGCCTTGTCCAACCTAGGAAAAGTTTTAAGAAAGTGCATTGATGTGAACTTGTCCCTCAATCCTAAAAAATGTGAATTCCTGATATCTGAATGGGCCGTGTTAGGTCATACCATTTCTCGTCAAGGATTACAGGTGGATCCTAACAAAATTCCTATCATCAAAAAGGTTCCACCTCCTCAGAAGGTAAGAGATGTTCGGAGTTTCCTAGGCTTAGTGGGATATTATAGAAGATTCATTAAAGATTTCAGTAAGCTAGCCTCGCCATTGTTTGGCCTCTTAGGAAAAGATGTCGAGTTTAAATGGACTGACGACTGTTAAGGGGCTCTGAATGAGTTGAACGATAAGCTAGTGTCTGCCCCAATTTTGAGAGGCCCAAATTGGGCCCAACCTTTCCACATCCACACTAATGCCTCTAACAAATCCATAGGGGTAGCCTTAGGACAAGTTGAGGAGAAACTACCATATGCCATATACTTTGTCAGCAAAAACCTGTCCAAGGCATAAATGAACTATACTATAACTGAGAAAGAGTTCCTAGTCGTGGTCCATTCCCTGAACAAGTTTCGACACTACATCACTGGCTATCAAACATTTGTACATACTAATCATGTTGCAATTAGATATTTAATGAATAAGCCTGATGTAAATGCTTGTATCATTAGATGGTTACTTTTGTTGCAGCAGTTTGATTTGACTATCGTTGATAAACCGGGTAAAGAAAATGTTGTTGCTGACTTCTTGTCTAGATTGGATTTGCCTGCAGGTGAAGAAGGAATAGTGGATGACCAAATGCCAGATGAACATCTGTTTGCTATCTCAGTACTCTCTCTGTGGTTTGATGATATAGCAAACTACTTGGTCTCAACATAGTTCCCTCCACATCTATCCTCAAAGGAGAAGAGCAGAATCGTGAGGAAGAGTGCCCCATTCACTTGGATCGGGGGCAACATGTTCAAACTTGGCCCCGATCAGATCTTGAGGCATTGCGTTAGGGAGGAGGAATTCTTTGACATCCTCCTAACCTATCACGATGGACACTGTGGAGGCCACTTTGCAGCAAAGAGGACTGCCTTCAAAATTCTACAGGCATGCTACTATTGACCCACTCTTCATCAAGATGTCAGAAGATACATCAGCTAATGTGACCGATGCCAGAGGATGGGGAAACCGACTCCAAGGGACGAAATGCCTCTCCAACCTCAAGTGACCCTTGAGCCATTTGAGAAGTGGGGCATGGATTTTGTGGGTCATATCAACCCTCCTTCGAGGCAAAGGTCTTACATCATTGTGTGCATCGACTACTTGACAAAGTGGGCAGAAACCAAGGCAATCAAAGTAGCAATAGAAGAAAAGGTGGCTGAGTTTTTAAGAGAAAAAATCTTCTACAAATTTGGCTACCCAAGAGAGTTAGTCACCGATCAAGGAAGCCAGTTCACCTCCAACTTAATTGAAGACTTGCTCGCTCATCACAAGATCAAGCATAGAACTTCCACCCCATATCATCCTCAAGAAAATGAGCAGGTGGAAATCACTAATAGAGCATTAGAAGGGATTTTGACTAAGGTGGTGAGCAGTAGCAGAAAGGATTGGGCAGATCACCTGGTCGAGGCCACTTGGGCCTACAACACCACTTGGAAGACCACAACCAGTTTCACACTTTATGAGCTGGTCTACGAGAAGAGAGCTCTATTGTCAATAGAGTTCGAGTACAACACATTGAGGATGGCAGCTCAGCTGGACCTAGATCTCAGCCATGCTCAACGTGAAAGGTTATTGTAGCTGAATGGGTTAGATGAACACCGAATGCAATCCCTCCTCCACTCAGAAGTGGTTCAAATTCAAAGGAAGATATGGCATGACCTGCACCTTAATGAAAAACAATTCCAGCCAGGAGATTGGATGCTATTGTATGACTCCATACATAAGGATTTAAAAGGGAAGCTGAGGACAAGATGGCTAGGACCATATAGAGTGGAGAAGTGAAATGACAATGGTTTTGTCCTTATCCGAACCATTGATAAAGAAGCCATCCCCATGCTCGTCAATGGGCATCGACTGAAGATCTCCAAGAAACCCCTTTTGAGGCAGGAGTTCATTGAAACTGTGGAAAAATTAGTGTCGGTAATAGAGAAGGGTTTTTCCTCTGTTCCGGCCACACTTTGATCATCATAAAAAAAAAGGAATAAAAATATCCCTGGACGAAAACCTCTCTAAGGCGCCCAGGGCAGGCAGTAAGGGTGAAAACCTCATGGAGGCACCCTTGTTGTCTCTCGGAAAATAAAGAATTTGAATAAAAAGACCCTTCGGTGAAAACCTCTCTGAGGCGCCCAAGGTAGATAGTAGGGGTGAAAACCTCATGGAGGCGCCCCTACTGTCTCTCTCTCTCTCAAAGAAAAAAAAGAGAAAAAGAAGAAGAAGAAAGAAACAAAGAAAAAAAAGAAGCAAGTTTAATCCCCGAAGAATTATTGCAGGTTGCAAGAATACAGTGCAGAAAGGAGGCCTCCCAAAATAAGGATAGGGGTCCGTACCAAGTTACCATGCATCCTCATGTACACTTCCTCCATGGACACTCATTTTTTTTAGGATTTGGACACAATCTGGCCAAGGTTCAACCTTCTACAGGACGTTTCAGGACTTTCTACAGGAAGTTCTGCATTTCTACAGGAAACATCCTGTAGAGCCTTTGGGCAAGCCAAAATCGATTCTGGAGAGGGATTTGAAGCTTGAAATCTGTTGATGGGGCATGCAAACACTCTTTTCCTCCATCCTCCACTTGTTTCATCTACTTCCACCGCCATTGCAACAATCTGGTTGGGTATTCCTGCATAGTCATACAAGAGTTCTATTTCCTCAGATTAAATTTTTTGTTTTTCCAAGTGAAAAATCAAGCATGCAGAGGCTCGCACACTTTACCTGTCAAGGCTCCATTAGGACCCTTCATCCGTGAACGCAATCCTGATCATTTCAGCATGCATCCCAGTAGGAGAAGCAGCTACAGGATGTCCTACAAGAATCCTGTAGCAACTGATCCGGCTGGAGTACATACTATGGAGACACCTGTAGCTCAAATTAAATGAAGCCGGCGCATGCAGGATTTACCACCAGAGGGTCAAGTCCCGAAGTCTTGTATCCAGCATCAGCTAATGAAAAAGGAGCTCCAGCGCTTGTGCAAGAAACAACAACAAGAAAATCCAACATTCCACGTCCCGAAGCCTGCAGAACACATCCACGGCCACATAGGTAAGTGTCTAACCTTATTCGTCGAATTGCATGAACTATACTCTAACATTTGCATGACTGTGAAATGTGCGAATTGAACACGTTTGGTGGCCAGTCAGCCTCGTGGTATCAGAGCGAGCTCGGTTATGCCAAAGAGACGGGCAGTTGACACGTGGGAGGTGTCCAGTAGGGGACAATTGACAGTGTGACATAAATGGCGGCGGTGAATGGCAGAAGAAAGGATTTGGCGGTCAGAGACATGTCGAAGAATGATGGCTGTGACATTGGCTAATGGATTGGCCTAGACATCTCACCCCCATGCCATGAATTGCGTAGTAATTCAAATTGCTCGGCCGAATAACTCACGGTGAACCGCTATCATTCGCACTTGCAACCGTTTTTACAGCAGAGTACGCGTCCTCCTCCTTTGTAGTTTGTTAGCACGAGCTTCTTGACCCATTCCAACGTCCTTTCGCGTCTCAGACTTATCCAGAAGCACTGCGACATCCTCCAGAAGCCGGAAAAGCTTTCTACAGGAAGGAGCGCTACAGGAAACTCGGCATAACAAAGAAACGTGGATTGTCTTTGTCGAGGTTGGCAATTCTAAGAGAGGTAGGCCCGAACACACCATTCCCATGCATGATATTTATATTTCAAAAGGTGGTGAATTCGACGTGCTCGAGTAGGAAAATTAAAAGCAAGTTTGTCTGTGAATCCAAAATAGCAGTTTACTTGTGGTTGCATGAAATTTATTCGTTGGTTTGCCTCTAAGATTTTCTCCACGTGTCCCAAAGAAAATTCCTCCTGTAGAGAAGTTGAAACATTGTCAAGGCTAACCGGTGGGAGAAAAAAATGTGAATTTTACATGATTATGTGTATGCTGGGGGATGGAAATTTAGCTCTACACTCTATTTAGGGAAACCAGAGTCATCCTTCTGTACACGGGTAGTCAAGTTTTAAAACCGGGGAATTGATACGAAGTGGCCTGAGGGATACTGTTTTCACTATTCTGAGGAGGAAACATACATAGAATTCCCTTTATGCTCAAAGCACAAGCCAAAACAGAGTATTTTTCACCATGCCAGGAGGGTTTATCAGAAAGGAACCCTCAGATTCCAAGAAACTGCGAAAAACTCCTGAGGTGGTAGACATATTTTCCCGTGCAAACTGGATGACCTTCTGTGACAAAATTCAAGGTCACGATCATGAAATAACAGAGGAATTCCTAAGGTCCCTGAAGCCTAAATCAAAGACACTGGCCACTGTAAACTTCAGAGGGTTGACCCTAAAGCTCACCCCACAACTCATTAGCAGAGTCACTGATCTGCCAATGGGGGTACCCTGGGATAAAGAGGAGAGGAAATTGAGCCAAAAGGCTAAAAAGGAATTCTTCTTACCAGAGGAACAGTTTTTAGAGGATAAGAATGGGGTTCGGAGAACCATCCTATAGCTGTTTTCGAATGAAGTCAGCCTTCAAATTATGAGATATATTACCTGTGAGGGGCGGTTCAGTATTGTATATGGTTACCACTTCTGTTTGCTAACTGAACTCAGGCACAAAATGGATTTACCCATAGAACAAAAGTTGAGCATCCCATACTTCCTCCTGCCATCTTTGATTGAGTGTGCCACAAAGCTGAGGGAAGGGACACCAGACCAGCTGGCCCATCATGGGCTTACCAAGCTCCTAGTAGAAGATGCACTCCATACCTATACTGTCCCTCTCTCCTAGTAGATTTTTTGCAATATGTCTAAGGATGATGATATCCGAATTTTAGCCGAGGAACTCACTTCCTCCAGCGGCAAGGCAAAGGAGCACATTGAGGCAGAAAAGAAAGCCAAGGGTCAGGAAACCCCAGGAAAACCACCAAAGCAAGGATAAAAATAGAAACGAGAGAAAGGCCAAGCTGCTGACGCCAAAACTGTGGGTGGAAAAATGACACAAACACCCAGGGAGAAGAGACTGCAGAGCAGGGCAGAAAGGACTGAAAAAGTCCAAGCAAGTGAAGGCACACCTAAGGCAACCACAAACCAAGCTAAAGGAGAAGGCACCCCCAGCCAAGCGGGCCAAAACAGTGCCAACTAGTTCTACAGGAAACCAGAAGGCCATTTCTACAGAAAGTCCAAAAACTGCTTCTACAAGAAGCCAAAAACTAGTCAGCACAAGACTTTCTACAGGAAGTTTGGAAAAAGGGAAAGGGAAGGAAGAATCTCCTTAAATTCTAGCTAGGGAGGCATCACCTATGCTGACTGCACTCAGCACATCTCCAAAGCAGAAAGAAAAGTGGAAGAGGGAGCCTTCCATGTATTTTAAGGTGAGAAGAAGCACAAGGATTAAAACTGGCAAACCAAAGGAGAAACAGAACAAAGGACCAATTACAGTTGAAGACACCCCATCCAAACAAAAGACATCCATCACATATGAGCAGGGAAGCTTGAAGACATCCACATTGAAAGAAAGGATGGAAAAATTGAACGCAGAGGCCTCTCTACAAGATGCTAAAGCTTCTCTACAGGAAACATTTGCTAGGCTGAAGGAGACCGAAAAGATGGAGGAGAAAGCAGCCAAGTCATCACTGGAGGAAGAGAAGGTTGATACCATTATGGAACCAAGCCCCTAGCCCAGCCTGGGCTCTTATTATAACTTCCTAGAGGCCGGGAAAATCATTCCTAAAAAATTCACAGTGCCACTTTTCCTAGCACTAGAGGAAGAAAGAGTAAGGACCCACACTTGGATGAAGATCGCTAAATCCAATGGGGTGGCAGATATAGGTCCTCTAGAGGAAAATCTCGGGGAGGCCCAAAGAGAATTGGCAAGCGTATGGAATGTGGAGAGCTACCAGCAGGCCAAGCTACGAGAAGAGAATGAGTTGCTTAGACAGCACGTACTATTACAAGAACAGAGGAAAGAAGATAGACCTCACCTTTTGGGAGAACAACAGCAATAGGAGGAGGCCACAACAGCCAAAGATACCACAGAAGAGCCTCAGAGAAAGGAAGGAATGCAAGCTGAACTTGAGACACTAAACTGGCAACTACAGGAAAGAGAATTGCAAGCAGGCCTAGAGATATAGTCTCTAAAATAGCACATACAAGAGAAGGAGGCCCAAATGGCCTACATGGCTAGTTGGGCAATGGAAGCTCTACAATGTAGGCAGCTGGCCAAATCCTACACCCTATATCTCAGGGCTCGGTGGCTGCAATTTCAGATCAACACTTTGGCACACAGGGGTATCACTCAAATCCAAAACCCCCAACAATTCATGGCTTTATGTAATAGCAGTTCGTCAGAAGACAAGGCCAAGCTATCAGAGTTCTACCTTCATAATTTGGCCCTTCCCAACATGACCTCGTGGGACCCCAACACAGAAGTAGGGGACATGTGGCTTATGGCCATGACCTCATGGATAAACCATGAAGAAAAGAGAGCAGCAGAGGTCAGAAATGTCATGGACCGGGAACTATAGGAACCACTGCTGATTAGAGCAGAGCCAGGGGACCCCTCAGCATTGATATCTGCCCACCACCACCTAGCAACCAACTCTCAGGCCCTGCTAAAGTACATGGATCGTCAAGCTCAGCCCATAGCACATTTTGAGGACATGGAATGACTATTGGCAGACAACTGTGTTCATGCTTGCACCCATAGGTGGAACACATTGTCCCACAACCTCAAAATCAGGGAATACCACACCCCAACGAGAATGAGGAAGGCCTTGACACGAGTGCCTCTCTACAAAAAGTCTATGCAGAATCTTCGGGCCAACTAGATAGGCCTAAAGTTAAGTCCACCTTTGCTTTTGGGGTTGCTAGAAGGAGGCACAGAGGAAGAAGAGCATAAGTAGTGGGAAGAGGTGGAAAGGAAGGTCGGATTCCATGACAATGAAGAAGATATTACTTTAGAAGCCGGAGATGTGAGGGAGGCGATCAAAGCAATTAAGGACGAGGATCTGGACTAGTTGCTCAGAGGATGAGCAACCCATTTAGCAGGGGGGTGATGATGAGCCCCGAATTGGGCAACTTATTGGGCTCATTTTGCCTAATTGTCCTTGTTCAATCCTTGTTCAATCCTCCATTTTTCAAAGATTATGCATTTTTTTTTAGTATGTTTATGTCATTTGAACGAATAAGGGTGGTCACTCTACCTAGGAGGCTAATACATGGTTATTTCAGGTTTTTTTGGACAAATGTTGGAGCAAAACCGAGCAATCATGGGCTAGGTGACAGCCAAGCTTGAGGTGAGGATTTGTAGGGGGGTTGTCTCTGACATTAAATGTCCCTTCCTTGGGATGTCCACCCTCAACTCTGAGCTCACAGGCCAACAAAACGGATCCTAAAGGCAGCCAAACATATTTTGGAAAAGGGATTGTCTACTAGCAGTTGGGACAGCCAAGTCCCATGAATTTAGGAGGCCTGCTAGGCCCCTCGTGATGTATAAATAAGAAGGCCTTAGCCTTCGTAGTTTACTTTTGAAACCATTGCTTTTTTTGCACTATAATGCTGTCACTTCCAGCTCGTTTTCTTGTAGCCATTGTGGCATAACTTTCGGTTGATGACTATTTTTTGATAATGACAAGCAGTCCTATTTTGTATCAGCTCTGAGTTCTTTATAGGAGCCATAGCTCTTAGGGTTGGGCCCAACCTAAGAGCCAAGGCCTCCTTTATGTATTGTTATTTTTCCTTTATGCATTGTTGTTTCTCCTTTATGTAGTTGTAAAATTATTTCTGCTAGGAAGATTAAATTGTGTTGATTAACTAGGTCACTGTTTATGGTTAGAAAGGCTTCTGATGTTTAGATTAGGTTGGTAGGATATCAACAAGGAAAAATCTCCAGAAAAATGCCAACGAGCACCTTTGGTTTCACCTCTCCCTCATAGGATCAGGGGCTGGGATCAAAGTAACCTTGTTGTCCCAAACAAAAACACTATTTTTGCTTTGCCATGCAATCAATAGTGTACAATTTTCGTTTGCATAAGTTGGTTACATGTTCAGATCTTTCAAATGTTTTGTTGCATAGTTGATATATATGGTTCCCTTGCAAATAAAGCTTTTGTTCATTCACTTTACTATTAGCTAGATTAGATTAGGTTGGTATAACTGGGACTTTGATTACTTGCAAGTTTTTATTGGTTCAGTTGGAAATACACAGTACAGAGCACCTATACCACTTCTTCATCCACCCAAACTTCATCAGAATCATCTGTTCCATCCCCTAACTACATTTCTCACCTCACGTTTGTCATCTTGCCCACATAACCCTACCTTTTTTGTGCAACCATTGTTTCAACCTTCTTTGAGCAAATTCAGCCATCTACACCTTCTCCCAACTCCGTCCACCAATCCCTGGACGACTTCAGACCCCTATCCTACCTCCATACCCATTCCTTCATCTTTCCTCACTCATCCGTCCTCCCAAATCCCATTTCTAAACATCTTGTAGAAATTTCTGAACATGCTGCAGGACCCCTACAGACTTCCTGTAGAAGCTCACAAATGAGGTTTCTTGATAGCCAAACTCTGTGAAACTCTCTGGAAGAGTGTTAGGGACCCCTTAGGCCCTCTCTGAACCTTCCCAACCTCTTCCAAGCATTTCTCCTCATTGATCCACCTCTGCACAGTCAAGAACAGTGAAAGCCTATACATGATAAATCTAACGACCTATTCAAAAATACAAAAATATGTTTTCTTCAGATAGAGGTAGTCTAGACACATGTATTTTAGCTTCCTAGAAGTAATGGCATCTCTTTCAGTAGCTTGCATTCTCTTCTTTGCATCAATAGGACTAGCTGGTAGAATTAGGGTTTGCTAGGGTTTGCGATTTCCTTCAGTCTTTTAGTTTCTTTTCACAAGCAGATTAGTTTCCTTTGAGTTAGCTTCCATCCATCAGTTAACAAGATTCTTCTCAAAGCTCATAGAAGTTGGCTTAAGCCCCTAGCAGACTTGTGCTAGCTGACCAAGTGACAGTTGTGACAAGAGCTAGTACTTCTGCATACAGCACCATCTCTTCCAAGTTTGTTACGAACTACCGGGTTGATAAAAGTAAAGAAGGGAGTCCCAGGAATTGCAGCATTACTACTGCAATACTGGAGCTCACCAACCTGATCCTTTACTGATCGGAGGGAATCATGAATGGTGTTAATTGGTCTAAATGTCGAGGGAACATTATGCTTCCTAAGAATCCTTGAAATCTTATCAATGGTCCCTTCGATAAAAGGTAGATGGACCCCTGAGACTCGATCTTTAGGTTCTTTCTTAACTAACGAATTATTGTTGGCTTTAAGGAGAGCCCTCTGACGAAGGTATCTACTATAACCATTATTAACAAAGACATTAAGGAGATGGGCTTTCTCTTTATCGAAGCTCTTTTCATAAGCAATTCTCAGCGCACAAGTGGCAAGTGTGTTGAGAACGCCCAACTTTTGAGTAGGGAAATGATGGGAACAGGGATAAAGATACTACTCAATATGTGTTTTCTTATGAAACACTTGGTGGGAGAAGGAACCATCATTATTCTTTGAAATAATATATCGAGGAAAGGAAGGCATCCATAGAATTATTATTCCATAGTGAACTTAATGGTGAAGGATTGACTATTGAGATGCTTGAAAAAAAGATCCAACTCATCTTGGCCATGAGACCAGATGAGATTCCTATCATCTACAAATCATTTCCAAAGCTTGGGTAGGAGACGGGATGAGGCCAAAGTCTTGGATTCAAAATCTTCCATAAAAATATTAGCAACAATAGGGAACAGGGGAGAGCCCATGGCAACACTACAGTCTACTCAAAGAACTCACCTTCGAAGCTAAAAAAGGTGGAAGTGAGACAGATCTCAACTAACTAAGCGGTATCAGGGTCCATGAGTCGATTGATAACCTCCACGGCTTCCTTTATAGGAATGTAAGTGTGAAGGGAGACCACATCAAAACTCACAATAATGTCCCCAGGGTCAAGATTTATGCCCTTAAGCTCTTCAACAAAGGATGCAGAGTCTTTGACGAAAGACTATGTAATCCCTAAAAGCTTTCCAAGAATCCCCTAAAAAAAATCTCTAGGATTATGGCTGTTGCCATCAAGTCCAGTAGCTTTGTGGGTTCCTTTTGCCATAAACTAATTGAGAGTAGCCCCATTATTCCAAGGATTTATGGGATTCCAAAGATTCACAAGGAAGGGTCTCCCTTAAGGCCCATTGTCAAGACCATTGGTGGCCCTACCTACCTTCTTTCTAAATACCTTGACTTGAAGCTTAAACCCTTAGTTTGCCTTACAGAGTATGGATTGGTGAAATAGAGGAGTTGATATCTACATAAAATTAATGTTCATTTATGGCATGATGTTTATGATGAGACCTTCCCTATGATTAGATTGATGTGCCTAATAAGTTGGCATTTTTTTGTGTTTTCTATTGAGGACCATTCATAATATTCTCTATGTGGTGTTGCATGGTTTTTAAGTTATCATCAAGATGTTGGAGAGCATCATCTATAACATTGTTTTTGTTGATATTGTAAAGTGGTCACTTTATAATCCCTAATATTTCTTGTTAATAAATGAAATGCAAGTTCTTGTAGTAATGAAAAGTTTGAGAGTCTATATTTGGGAGGTTGTCTGGGAGATCTTTGTCATAAAAAAATAAATTAGCCATGTATCTCATGTACATCATGTAAAGCCATTAGTTGGATAGGCCAGGTCCATAGAGTCAGTAATGTCAGTTGATTGTTATTTCCATATATGAGTTTATGTATGTCTCAGTCATGTTATGCAGAGTTAATCCTTTGGTCTGTGGTGTAGTCCTCAACAACAAGACATTGATTGAATGATGTTGATGAGGATGCTCATGGGGAGCATGTGGATACTATGTTGTTGCATGAGGATAGATGCTTGATGGATATGATTGTTGCTATGTTTGTGCTAGAGGATATTATATGCTACTGATGGTTATGATATGTTCTTGGTGATGTTGATGGAGAGAGTATTGATGATCATGATATATTGTATCTGATGCTCATGTTGTTTCCCTGGTTGAGAGTGAGGTTGTTGTGGTTACTCATCATATTTTATTTTCAGATCAAATCAAATATAGGTTGTTGGGTTCCTCATGTTGAGAAACTTTGAGAGCCCAGTCTAAAAATATATGAAATGAGGTTTGCATGGAGGTGCTAAAGAAGCTGAGGATCCATAACAAGTCATTTGTATATAAGATCGGGGCCTTTTAGTAGACATATCAGTATAGGAAGAAAATTCTCGAGAGTCTAGTATTGTTGGTTGAGGATCATTGGTTGTGGTGGCTTCTAGCAAATGGTTGTTTGTAGATTCGTGAGGGAAGGGTCTTTTTGATTGGTGATTGCTAGAATACTATCATAATATTAGAGTCTTCTAGCTAGTGGGTGCTAGCTACTCTATGTAAAAACTTGTTCAGCATAATAGAATATTTGAGTAGTAATAGTAGTGGGTGGTTTTTTTTCTTTGGAGAGGGTTTTCCACTAAAAAAAAAAATTGTTCTCGAGTGTGCATGACTGATATTGTTCACAGGGCTTTCATAAGTTAATTTTATGTTTATTTCTTATGCTAGATGATGGGTTACTATTCTTTGGATGTTTTCATAAAAAGATCAAAAATTTAATAAACCCTCACACTAATGATTCACACTCACCCCCCCCATGTTAGTAATGACCTTAATTCCAGCAAATATGATAATGAGGATCTCTTGTTTGTTGTTGTTTATGTTGATGATATAAATTTTGGTAGTAATTGTTGGGTGAAATTTTTGCGCATGTTTTGGACACCTTCCCCCCCGCATCGTTGACCATTTCACCTCTGAGCTTGTGGACTTTATATCATAATTACCTTTTTCCCGGTTATAAGAATCCATTTTTGTTATGACATATTATTTTGACATTTTTTTAAAATATGAATGTCTTAGATTTTTTATGGCTAACCGAGGAAAATATGGAAAAAGTTCTCTAG
This sequence comes from Pinus taeda, assembly GCA_000404065.3. Lineage (NCBI taxonomy): Eukaryota > Viridiplantae > Streptophyta > Pinopsida > Pinales > Pinaceae > Pinus > Pinus taeda. The sequence goes on from APFE030559099.1 coordinate 170,902, forward strand.
CTTTGTTTCCTTCAAGTGATGCTCCAAAGTCCACAGCCAAAGCATGAGCAACGGTGTGATAATTCACAAAGGGGTATTGAGTACTTGTTATTTAAGACCATTGTTGTTACACCCCGAATTGATGTTACACCTCAAGCATTCTTGTTACACCTTGAATTGATGTTACACCGTGGGATGTTGACTACACTGCAACTATCTAGGACTATGGGTACTATTCAACAGGACATTTGTCGTAAAGATTGTATTATCTATGGGCAGCTAAGAAGTCAAGGGAGTTTCGATTTTGAGAAATGTTTTAACAATAATAGGCCTTGTATTTAGAACCTGTTGTAATGATTTCTATTCTCTCGATATTGATCAGCATGAGAATCGTGAGATTCTCATGACTGATCTATTTCTTATTTTGGACATGTAAATCTTATAACGGGGACTCAGTTCCATGTAAACGGGGGGGATAATATCATCATTTTTCTTCTGTAATTCATAACCATTTTAATACAAAGAATAGCATTACCGGTGTTTTTACATACATGGTGTTGAGAATTTACTAATTCTCATTTCATCCCTTTGCCCTACTAGGGAGGAAGGGCCCTCCTCTTTAGCATGGGCTACAAAAGTAGTAGTAGAATAGTGGTAGATTAATTATTGTTCCTTTTAGTAAGTTTCAATTTATTTTTGTCGCCGTGTAACTTGCAGAATGGGTTTATTCCCGTTACCAGATTTTTGATATGTTGTCACACAAGATTGCTTTGAACATAATATTCAGTTCGCTGACTGATCCAGATTTAAACAAGAATGCAACAAATTACAGAGATAACCATAAACAAAAAGGTGTAGCGGAAATAATACTTCACTTCATTAACGTAAAATATTGAAATATGATTACAAACAGAAATGGAAATAAACTGGCTAGGGCGATGATAGCTTATCTCTGAGAAGAGATGTGGCAGTTACATGCCTCTAAACTGCCTTACAATGAGGCTCAAGGGCCTTTTTATTATTGAACAATAAGAGCAAACCCTAACCCGAGGAGATGTAACACAGAGAGTTTATAGACCTCATTGGGGTGAGTTGGATAGCCAACTTCCCGGGGTCGTTACTTGGTCATATTATCTCCGTTTGACATGCATGATAATGCGTTGGAAAGATCTGTCCGAGGAATACAAAAAAAATATATAATTTTAGACATGACATCGCTAGCAGTAGATTTCCAAAAAAACGTCCTTTAGGGCCTCAAAACGGCTCTGGAAGTTTAGGACACGAAAAACTGCTAAAAATAGTAAACTGTGCTACAATTAAGGAAACTAAAAAACTAAAAGATGCCATGGTGGGGGTCCAATTGGAATTGGAGGGTGGCCACCAATATCCACTTGGATCATTCCTCCCCCCTTAGGAAGCAATGGTCCCCATTGTGTTGAGTTTCTCCATGAGATGAGGAAACTTCTGTTGAACTTGGTCCCTGGTGAGCCACTTGCCTTGGTGAAGGAGTTGGCCTGCTTTGACAACTCGATACAGTTGGAAATTCTATTGGTAAGTGTGCTTGATCTATGTGTCCATGATACGATCAGTTGCAGCTTGTTCCACACAATTTGGATTCAACTCAGTGGGTGTGAGCTATTCTGCAATGTCAGATCTGTCTAGTAATGGTGGAAAGTATGGTCGAAGGCGATCCACATTGAACACTGGGAGCAGGCCAAGGAATGGGGGAATGTTGAGCTCAAATGCATTCTCTCCCATAGCGTTGGTAATGGTATAAGGACTATATTGGAGTGGTTTAAGTTTCCTATAGGCTCCAATAAGGCGTTCCCTTTGCAAATACAACCAGACTTTGTCGTCCACCTGAAACTTGTGTGGCACCTGATGTTGATCATGTTGCTACTTGTACTTGGAATTTGATTTCTCTAGAATGTCATGAACCTGTTGGTGAATATGTTGGATGTGCTAAATGAAGTTGTTTGACTTATCTGTTTCAGATTTGACATGAGCCAAATTTACATGTGTAGCTGCAAATGGCATGGCCACATCAATGGGACATAGTGGCTAGAATCCCAAGCCCACCTAAAAAGGGTTGTGGCCAGTCAAGCTGTGGAGAGCCCGGTTGTAGCTGTGCTGAATATAGGGGAGGCTCTCGTCCCATGTGTGTGGATGGTTTGAGTTGTACATGCGCAAAATGTGTACAATCATCCTGTTGATAACCTCTATCTGGCCATCAATTTGAGGATGGAAGGTTGTGTAATTAGTGAGTTTGGTGTCCAGCATAGACCAGAGACTAGAAAAAAATGTACTGAGGAACCTGCTGTCTCAATCGAAGATGATAGACTGTGGGATCCGAAAGTGTACCCACACTCGTTCAAAGAAGAGTTTAGCAGTGGCTTCTGTTGTGATATTCTTCTTGCAGGCTGCCATAATGGCCATCTTTGATAACCTGTTGACAACCACAAAAACATAGTCATTTCCATGCTTAGTGGAAGGAAGGCCTAACATGTAATCCATGGAGATGGATTCCGAAGGTCAACTAGACGTATGTAGCAGGGTATAGAGGTCTTGCCTCTTGATGGTCAGTTTGGCAATGGTGCAAGCAGTGCATGATGCAATGTACTTCCCGACATCTTGTCAAAGATTCGGCCAATAGAAATACTTTTGTAGTACCACCACCATTTTCTCAACCCCGAAATGCCCAGCAGCTCGAATGTAGTGTGCTTCCCAAATCATATTGGCATGCTCGCTTGAAGGAACACAAAGGTGACCCAGGTGGCATAACAAGGCATCTTAGAGGTGAAAACCTAGAACATGCCGACCCTCCAAGAGTGTCTGGTATGTGCGGTCGAATTCTAGGTCGCTTTTGTAGAGAAATGGCCAATCAAAAGTCTCATGTGCACAAAAGTTGAGCACGGTGGTTAATTCCATGATCGGTGGTCGACTGAGGCAATCTACAACATTATTGGTGGTTCCATTCTTATACTTGATATTCAAATGGAACTGTTGTAGGTATGTGGACCACTTCTGATGGCGACCAATGTGCAATTTCCCTTGGGTCTGTATAAACTATAGGGGTCGATGTTCTGTGTGGATGACCGTTTCCTTCCCCAAAATGTAATGCTTCCATTGTCAGTGGGCTTGCACAATGGAATACATCTCTTTGTCATAAGTGGGATACTTCCAGACAGTGTCTGAAAATGTCTACTGTGATATGCCACTAGATGCCTGTGTTGAGTAAGGACTGCCCCAATAGCATATTCATAGGCATCTATCTTGACCTCAAATGGTTGTTGCAAGTTTGGTAATGCGAGCACTAGTGCAGAACAAAGGCGATCTTTCAACTCTATGAACGCCTTCTATTGAGATTCAGACCAAAAGAATTTTTCTTTCACTCCTCCCTTGGTGACTTGACTCAAGGGCCAAGTGATATGATAAAATCCCAACACGAACCTGCAGTAGAAGTTGGAAAGACGTAGAAAGCTATAAAGCTTTGTGAGAGTGGATGGAGATGGCCAATCCCAAATGACTTGGATCTTAGCTAGATCCACATGTACCCCTTGTTCATCAATAATGTATCCCAGATACTAAACCTGGGTCGTGCCAAAAGTGCATTTCTCCAAATTGGCACATAACTTATGTTGCCACAGTGTTTGGAGAACCTGTTAGATGTGGTGGAGGTGCTCTTGCCAACTCTGGCTGAAGATCAAGATGTCATCCAAGTATACCACTACAAATGAGTTGGTGAATGGCTGCAAGATGTCATCCATTAGCCTCATGAAAGTTGCAGGAGCATTCTTCAATCTGAAAGGCATAACCAACAATTTGAGAAGGCCCTCCTTGGCTTTGAAGGTAGTCTTCCACACATCAGAGGGTTCGATTGGTACCTGGTGATATCATGACTTCAAATCAATCTTGCTAAAATATTTTCCCACTTCAGTTGGTCCAAGAGGTCATCAATCCATGGGATCGGTTACCTATTACAAACTATGATCTTGTTCAGCCCGTGATAGTCAATAAAGAGTCTCCAAGTCCCATCCTTCTTATGTACCAACATGATCAGGCTCCCACAGGGCGATGGAGTAAGGCAGATGTGACCATTCTTCAGTAGCTCCTGAATCTGCCTCTGGATTTCATCATTCTCCAGAATGGAGCTCTGATATATTGGTCCATTGGGCAGCCGAACACCTGGGGTCAGATCGATGGAGTGCTTGACATGACAGTGCAGAGGAACCCTTGCAGGGGAGGTGAAGATGTCCTCATACTCCTCCATGGCCTTGTCCATCTACAGTTGTCATGTGGAGAGTCCCTATCTAGAGGTTGTGGCCATCATATTCTTCTTTCCTTGAGGGCGTATCATCAAGAAAACAAATTTCTTTGTTTTGGAAATGAGCTTACTACATTGTTTTGTAGTAACCAAAGAGATAGCAGTAGGCAGTGCTACCTCTAGTATCTTGTACAACTTCTCTCCCAAGGTACAAATAACAAGACGGGGCCTTGATTCATACACAACATGTCACTTCCACAAGTATGGTTGCCCTAATAATACATCACAAACTTCAAGGGGAGAAATGTCACACAATACCTCATCCATGAAGGCCTTGATGTTGTATGGAAGATGACACTGCTGGCTCACGTGAAGATTGCGTCCTTGGTGAAGCCACCTGATGATGTACGGTTGTGGATGTGCTATGGTCAGTAAGCCCGGCCGCTTCACGACCTCGGCTGAAATGAGGTTCTTTTGGCTCCTGCTGTCGACAATGAACTGTAGCGGGGAGCCCTTTACCCACATCTGGGAGTGGAAGAGATGCTCCTCCTCCTCTGGATCTTCAGGTTCCTCCTTCTAGATCTTCGTGGTGGCAATGGTGGCATTGGTCTCCACATCGATAATCTTCTTCCCTTTGTCATTCCCCTTGACGGGTTCTAACTTAGAGTTGGAACATGCATCTGATTCTGAAACCTTTAGCTCTGCCACCAGTGACTGCTTGGCTCGACACTCACTTTTGCTGTGAGTGGAGCTCTTATGGAACTCACACCACTTTCCCATGTCGTTTTTCAGCTTCACGACACTATTCTTTTCTTGTAGCTTTGGCGGGTTGTCTTGGGCCACCCTGCCTTGGCTTTGTCCTTTGTTCTGCAGTTTAGGGGCACCTTTCCCTTGCTTCGGTTTCACAGATCCACAGTCTCACTTCTTTTGTTTAAAATTTTCCTCAACCTCTGTGTTTATGGTTATCTCTGTAATTTGCTCTGATATCACTGATCTAGATTTAAACAGGAACACAAAAAATTACATAGATAACCATAAATATAGAGGTGCAATGGAAATAATACTTCACTTCATTAATATAAAATACTAAAATATGATTACAAATAGAAATGGAAATAAATCAACTAGGACGATGGTAGCTTATCTCTGAGAAGAGATGTGGTGGCTACATGCCTCTGAACTACCTCACAATGAGGCTCAAGGGCCTTTTTATTATTTAACAATAAGAGAAAACACTAATCAATCAAAACCCTAACCCAAGGAGATGTAACACGAAGAGTTTATGGGCCTCGTTGGGGTGAGTTAGATAGCCAACTTCCTGGGGTCGTGACTTGGTCATATTATCTCCGTTTGACACACATGATAACCCATTGGAAAGATCTCTCCGAGGACTACGACAGAAAAGAAGATTCTAGACAAAAAATTGTTGGTGGTAGATTTCCAAAAAAACATCCTTTAGGGCCTCAAAACAACTTTGGAAGTTTAGGACCCGAAAAACTGCTAAAAATAGTAAACTGTGCTACAATTAAGGAAATTGAAAAGTTGAAAGAAGAAATGGTGGGGGTCCAAGTGGAATTGGTGGGTGGCCACCAATATCCACCTGGATCAATTACTTAGTTACTGGTGTGGTGTGTGGCATGCCTTCTCCTTGGTAACATGAAGTGTGGTTTCATTTTTGTAGAATGTTTTTTATTTTTACATGAGTGTTACTTTCTGCAATTAAATTCAACGATATTTTTTTTGTCTTTTAATTTTACTCTAGTCTGAAGTTTTTTTGGACAAACAGTGCATACTCCTTTGAATAAACAAACCTACCATGGCTTGACAATTAATGGTTGTGATTCAATCATATTAATAGTGATTAAATTGACTCAACATTTTAGTGTTGTTGCCAGGAAAGGCAGTCGACGATGCAATCAACCAAGTGTGTTTTGTTAACATAGTATTTCTAATGCACAGGTGCTATGTGGTAAGATGAGAGGTAAGAACCTATGCATCGATCTAATATAGATGAGAGGGCTCTCGACTGTGGTCACTAGAAAACATAGGCTATATGAATTTCTTGATTCTTTAGATGTGTTCTTCGCTTTACAAGTGTTGGGAAGTACGATGAGACATAAGAACATGTGCATCACTCTAATATAGTTGAGTGGGATCACCACTGTATAAGCGGAGACACTTAGGGATTGAATAAATATTCATATTGTCCACGTGTAAAGTGTAGGAATAATAGAAATCCCAAAGTAAAACCACTCTAATAAATCAAAGGAAAAACGGGTCATAAAAGAAATAAGAAGGGCATAGATTTGGCGAGGAAAACATTTATTCATGTTGGCTTGTTGGGGACTGACCCAGGTTCAGACATGATTTAGCCAAACAAATCCCAGTACTACTAGCCCTTTCGGCAACAGTTTTCATAGCGCGAACTAAGGTCTCAGCCGAAGTAGTATGGGAGGGTGCTAGAACTAGGTTTTCACACCCTGGGGATGTCTAATGGGTTCCAAGTGGTCCACGGTTTGACCTTGTGCGAACATTGCTACGTGCGCTTATCAGTACCTTGCAGCCTGGGATGCTACCTTCGTGCTGCCTTACTCGGTGGCCGAACAATGTTATTACCCAAATCCTTACTAGTAACCCTATATTAGTTGATTAACTTAGCTTATATGTATGCTTTCAGTTATACTTAGCAATATTCACGATTCATACAAATACACACAGTAAATAAATAGTATAATTACAAATGATATCAAGTAGGTAATAACACAAGAACAAATACATAGAATTTACATAAAAATTCTCTTTGTTATTCTTCTTCCTTGGTTATAGATTCAACTCCACTTTGTGCACTTAGCTACAGGGGTCCGCGCGCTTAGTTGCAGACTCTACTAGGCCTCTACGCAGTCAACAACAAAGCCTCTTCCTACTACTACAACACAAGATACTTATACTCTTGCTCTATGCTCGCTATCTTATTCTATCTATCAGATTCCATTGATTCCTTCCTTAGTTTGTTTACAACTTAGAGCCTCACTCTATTTATACAATCTCATGGTCCACAGACCATGGGTAGGCTGACACTACATTCAAAACTTAGGGCGGACAGGCCTATGTCTCTAACATACAATTCGCACTTCGTGCCTACAATTCACAGAGTCTTTACAACAATATTACTCAAAACTTTGGCTTTGAGCAACAAACCATGCTGTGGGGGGATTCCATGCCCAACAAGCCCCCAACACAAGCATCATGACTCGTCGTCAAGTTATTCTATCGATGTGATGATCTTGGTGCAGAGTCCCTCCAACTGTTCCCGTACGTTGCTGATGTCTGTAGCGCACTGAGATTCTGCTTGCTGAACTTGCTACATTCGTCCCCCCGTGTCTGAATTGTGTCTATACATCTGTACCGGCATCTACTGTGTATTTTTATAGTCCCGCACCCTTGTCCGACTCCTTGGGTCACGAATCTGTGCTTCAGCCGATTAGTCAGATAGCCGGCCCACCCGTGTAGAGCTTCAAGCGACTGTCATTTACTTTACCTGGGAAGGGTTTTCCATTTAGTTTGACTAGTTGGACTGTGCCTTCATCTATGACCTCCTTAACCACATATGGTCCCAGCCAGTTCATTTTAAATTTTCCAGGAAATGTTTCAAACTTACTGCCATACAACAACACTAAGTTGTTTACTTTTAAGGTGCACAACTTGATATGGCGGTCGTGTTAGGCTTTTTCACATTGCTTTTGTACCTACTGATGAAATCCAACCAAAAACCTTTCTTCCTAGAGTTCTTCTAATTGTGCGAGCCTTTCCTCTAAAGCTTTGTTGTCTGTCATCCCTATGAGCAATGATATTCATAAACTAGGTATGATATATTCCATCGACATGATAGCTTCCATGCCATAAACTAACCAGAAAGGTGTATGTCCCATCAGTTTCTCGCACGTCGTCCTTTAAGCCCATAGCACAACAAGTACGCGCAGGTCCCAACCGTTTTGCTACACATTGAACACTTTGGTCAGCGCAGTCTCCAATATTTTGTTGCATGCCTCTACTATCTCATTAGCTTGTGGGTGATACGGCGTACTTGTCTGATGATACACGTGCAACTCTTTTGTGAGCATGCTGATGGTTTCATTCAAGAAATGTGTTTCGCGATCACTCATTAAGAGTTTTAGATAGCCAAATCGGGTCAACACATTTTCGAACAAAAATTTCACAACCATAACAGTCATGCAGTCTTTGACTAGGTGTACTTCAACCCATCGTGTCAGGTATTCCGTCGTGGTGATGATGTAGCATGCACCCATCTTTCCCTGAGGTTTGATCAATCCCACAAAGTCAATTTCCCATTTTTCAAATGGTCGCAGTGTCATTTGTGGATTTAACGGCATCTCATCCCTCTACGATGGTTTTCTAGTCCTTTGACATATATTGTAGGCCTTATAGTGTGCTTTCGAATCCTGGTGTAGGGTTGGCCACCATAACCCTGTGCAAAGAATCTTCTGTGAAGTTGCGCATCCAGCATAGTGTCCTCCTGCATCACCCGCATGTGCTTCCATGAGGATCTAACTTCGTTCGAATTTAGGTACATATCTTCGCAATATGTCATCATTTCTCATTTTTTATAGGTGCCCCGTAATGACAGAAAAATTCGTCGTGTGCACCACCAATTCCTTCTTTTGTTGGATGGAGTATTCCTTCGGTGTAGTCCTTGTTGTCAAAAAATGGTTTATATCTTCAAAGTGCCTATCTGCGACGCACACCGTAAAGAGCTATGCATCAGGTAGTCCCTCCTCCAAATTAGTGGGTTCCTTGCCCGTCTCAATACGCGACAAGTGATTTGGTCTTGCATTCAGGTGTCTCGGCTTTACTATGACCTCAACATCATATTCTTGGAACAATAAGAGCCACATGCATATGTGCCCCCCCAACACAGGCTTATTGACGAGGTATTTTAGCGCGGAATGGTCAGTATCCATCTTGTGACGAGGTATTTTAGCGCGGAATGGTCAGTATCCATCTTGAAATTTCCTCTGAGTAAATAGTTTCAGTATTTTTGGAGCACATACACCATCGCCAACACCTCGCGCTCGGTGGTGGAATAGTTCTTCTCTACTTTTGACAACCTCCAACTTGTAAATGCGATAGGGTGATCCAAACCTTCCATGCCCTCCTGTGTGAGCACTACTCCCAATGCGATACTTGATGCATCAACATGGACATGAAACTCCACATCCCATTTTGGGAAGACCAGGATCGGAGCAGAGGCCAATTTTCCCTTCAGGACATCCAAACTTTTCATACAATCATCATTCCAACAAAATGTAACATCCTTTTTCAATAATTTTTCCATCAGTGCAGTGATTTGGGCATAGCGTTTGACAAACTTTCTATAGTATCAAGTGTGTCCCAAGGTAGCGCGCAGTTGTTTAACACTTTTTGGTGCTTCCAAATTTAAAATAACAACAATATTCGTAGGTTCCACCATTAGTCCTTTTTTACAGACCACATGTCCTAGCAAGTTTCCAAAGGGAACAAGGAATGTGCACTTCTTAAGGTTTAGCATAATCTGGTGTTGTCGGCAAGTATCCAACATCAAGCGTAAGATTGCTAAATGGTTCTTAAATAATCCAAATACAGTCCAATCATCTAGATAGACCTCCAAGAACTTGTGGATGTATTCTTTGAACACAACAACAACGATGCGCAAAAAGAATATTGGTGCATTCTTTAATCCAAATGACATAATGGTGTATTGAAAACATCCCCATTCTATTGTGAAGTTCATTTTGCTTCTGTCTTCCGGTGCAATCTTGATCTGATGGTACCCTGAGAACCCATCCGTGAATGAGTATGCTTCCTGGCTGCCAACATTTTCCAATACTTCATCTATGAATGGTGTCAGGAATGGATTGTGTATACAGGCATCATTCAGCTTCCTGAAGTCCACACATATTCTTATTTTTCCCTTCTGCTTTTTCTCCTGCACTACAATAGGACTCACCCAATCGGATTCTTCCACTAGCTCAATAATTTTGGCTACAAGCAATTTGTCTAATTCTTCACAGACCTTTTCCTTACATTTTGGATTCAAGCGGTAAGGCCACTTCTTAACTAGCTTCGTGTTGGGTTTCATGGTGATCTTCATCATCCCTAAGTCGCCAATGATTGCTTTTAAGTCTGTAATTTTGGTCGGGAACAAGTCTTGGCATTCACGAAGTAACTCAACGACCTTATCCACTGTGGCATCATCCCAACAGTCCCCAAGCATTGTGTACTTTGGCTTCGCCTCTGTTCCAATGTTTACATGCTTTGTATTTAGTGACACGGTGATGTCAAGATCCTCAATTGGTGGTCCTCAAACCTCGTGACAACCTTCCGTTTCTAGAATGTTAATATTTTGTGGGTCCTCATCATCCTCCTCAACATTTACATTGTAACACTGCAGCACGCAGCTCAACTATGTCACCCATTCTGGCTGAATTATTTCCCTTGGCCATTGGGGTATTTTGAAGATAGCTACTTTTACTACCTGGAGAGCATCGTCAACAGTATCCCACCAACGATCTTCAAATGTGAAAGTCAACAAAAATCTCTCATGCAAGATATCCCATTCTCTCATACCATGGTGGAGCTCCATCTGAGTATAACAATTCATGGGTATGACATCTAGGGTATGATAGAGCAAATGTACCCATTTAGGCTACGGCTCTTCCCTGTAGACCTTGGTCCATTTAATGAGGTGTGTATGTGGATCATCCCATCTGCCATACTTGTCTGCTAGCCACATATGAGGTTTCCCAAATTGTAGGAGCATCATCCTTCTACATCCGTGCTGGTCCTCAAAGCTTCTCTGATGCGTACCCCACCACCTTGTGGGCGTCGCACACAGTGCCCATTTCAGAGCATCGAACCACCGCTATTCTGGCACTGTGCTTTCAAATTTGTTGAGGAATTCATCCACCACTGTCAATCCGTCATACATAGGTAGATCCTTTACCTCTATTGTCACGCGGTATAATGATCTAACCATCATGTTGCAATGGAGCGTGGTTACCTCATGTAACCGGTTTTGCCATCGTTCGGTTTCCTCATCCGAATATGATGTGCAGGAGCTTTCATTCTCCCACAAAATCCTACCATCTACTGTTGGATTTCCCCAATCCTGCTCTCGCATGGTTATATTATAAATAAAATCGAGATCATTATCACTATCATCACCACACACCTGTTCTCTGTATCGTGCTCTTTTGGTAGGATCTAGCGCTACTACTACGCATAGTGATTTTTTCTCAAAACTCATTTTGCGCTTCTTCAGGTTTCTGACTCCGTTCATATTAGTGGCCCATTCTATGCCCAGTAGCGTGGGATAGGGATTTCTATCGTCGACAATATCTATCACTTTGAAATCTGCCAGCGTGCTCGCACCTTAAATATCCACCTTTAATCCTTGCAATCTTCCCATGGGTAAGATCTTCTATTGGTTCGCCATTCGTAATTAAATAGGAGACCATTGTAGCATGGGTTTACGCATGCGTTCCCATGTTTGTTTTGACAGTACATTCACGTCTGATCCGAGATCCAAAATTACTTGATCCAATCACATTTCCCTTGCTGTTCACAATGGATGCTTTCCAAGTTTTTGGACAACATGCGGTTCTCCTGACCCAGCGCACCTAGTTATAGGTTCATGCAGTCCTTTTACATCCTTGCTATCGCATAGCAGTTTCATGCATGTCTCCAAAAAGGTAGTGAGTATTGAAGGATCCATTTCCGACAGTTGATCCTTACTACCTGAAGTGGATGCCTCCGTGAAGCTCTTCTTAGCTTCCATGAATGTCTCCTTTGCGCACTCTAAATCAAATTCAGGTTCCTTTGTAGCCGCCTTGCGAACCCATGCACTGTCTTCAAGCTACTTACCTTTATCATCTCCTATCATGATACTGCTTCTGAGCACTATGTTTACATTAGGGTCCTCTTCGCATGGCTCAGACCTCATCATTTGCAAATTCCGAGTCAGGGGAGGTTGGAGTATCACTTTATTGTGCAACCTTGCTATCAGTGTAGGACAATCCTCTATCTCATGATCAAACTGAGTACAGTATAAACATGATGCTCTTGTCAGATTTGTACAATCGCGAGCATACTGCCTTGGCCATCTGCAATTATAACAAATTAGTTGTCTATGACCCCTTCTTTGTCCCATTCCACCTCGACCTCATCTGCGCCCCTAAAATCTAGCATGTGCCATTCCCGCGTTTGCGTCGAGGGCTTGTTTTTCAGCCTACAATCTGTCGGCAGGAGTCTGATCCATCATTAGCTCATAACTTCTGCAGCTGCACTCATCATGACCTACCAACCTGCAGAAATTACAAAACAATTGCTGGGACATCTACATATACTTCTGTAATAGATGACCATTATCTATAGTGTGTTTTCCTCCTATCTAACAAATCGTGCACCATAATGCAAGGGTTGCGCTCAGTCATGCTTGTGCCTATGGTCTTAATGGCATCGGCCCTCCTCCCTCCAAGTCATTTGCAAAGACTGGACAATGGTCCTTGTCATGCCCTTGGCCTTTGCATTTTATGCACCATACTTCCTTGCGCACCTCTGGCTGAGTTTTTCTGTCCTATTTCAAACTCTACATTTCCAAACACAAATTTTGCAGTTGTACATGGATATCTTGTATTGGGGTCTCATGCATCGTCATTGCAATCTCCAAAGCTTCGACCTGGGCGGATAACTTCTGTTGCGACAACGCCGTCCTTAGATGCGGTTTTAGTGACGCTACAAACCATGCGCGGTGCTTCCCATCTGTCAAGGTGATGTTGGCTTCGTGAATCATACTCTTCAGTCTCTGATCCAGATCCCATGTGGTCTCTCCTAGAAGCATTGTGATCTCCTTAAACCCTATAATCGATTGTGTCTCCGACTTTGGCTTGCTAAATTCCCTATTTAGCATAGCCTGGATATCTGCGATCCCTGCGTTTGGATGGTCATTAGAATGTTTAATGTACCATGTCAGTGCATGATCCTGCAAAACTCTCACCAACATTGCCTTCTTTATATTGTCATCCACAACTCCTTGTGCTTCCCATACGGCCCTTACCACGAACCAAAATTGGTCTTGATCTTCGTTCCCTACTCCCTTGAATACCGATAATTTTATCACGCTCACCATATTGAACTGTGGTGGTGGGGGAGGTGGTGTGGGAAAAGACGAAGGTGAAGATGGTGAGATTGGTGGTTGTGTAGGTGGAGGTGGTAGGTGTGGAATTCATTGCCTTATCAGACTGACCATGCTTCTCAAAGAAACTTTCACGAGCTCTTCCTCACTTTTCCTCCGAGGCGAAATCAAGGGGAAATTTTCTATCTTTCCGCTACCTTTGTTTCTATAGATCCTCCCACTTTGCAAAGCCCCAAACATCAATTTATTTTGCATAACCCACTTTTCACACAATAACATCTTAATCCAAGTGTTCAGAGATTTAATGTACTTACCTCTCGGTCCTTTGAGGAAGCATCATTCCACCTCATTGTAGCTAACTGTTGTGTCTACCATAAACTCGGTGTTAAACCCCCTATAATTTGATCGAGCCAATGGTCTATGGTGTGCGCAATCTTATCTTCTAATGCTTCTAATATGTGCACTAATTCTGGAGTCCACACAATTGGTTTGTCGAGCCTACACCTTCCCTGAGTTTCTGCTAGCTTCGCAATCCAATCATACAACACAGAGGGAAAGGACGCAAAGAAAATTTCATGGATTTCCATATATAAGTAGTGCTCCAACCATTATTCCTTTGATACTCACGGATTCCTTTTTTCCTGCGCCGTGAACTTGTGAATCTTTTGGTCTAACCACCCTTCAATTTCTTTCTTCCTTGGATTCCAGTGACATAACATCAAACATCCCTTATGTAGATCCCCGTCTCGGCAATGGAACCATTTGTTGGCTTGTTGGGGCTTGACCCATGTTCGGAGATGATTTAGCCAAACAAATCCTTGTACTACTAACCCTTTTGGTAATATTCCATAGAGCGCGGATTGAGGTCTCACTCGAACTAGTATAGGAGGGTGCTAGAAATAGGTTTCCGCACCCTAGGAATGTCTAATGGGTTCCAAGTGGTCCACAGTTTGACCCTGCACGAATGTCGCTACGCATGCTTATCAGTACCTCACAGCCTGGGATGTTTCCTTTGCGCAACCGTACTCGGGGGCCGAACAATATTATTGCCCAAATCCTTACTAGTAACCCGATATTAGTTTATTAACCTAGCTTATCTGTATGCTTTTAGTTATACTTAGCAATATTCACCATTCATACAAATGCACATAGTAAACAAACAGTATAATTGCAAATCATATCAAGCAGGTAATAAGACAAGAATAGATACACGGAATTTAGATAAAACTTCACTTTATTATTCTTCTTCCTTGGTTAAAGACTCAACTTTGGTATGCACACTTAGTAGCAGGGGTCTGCACACTCAGTTGTGGACTCTACTAGGCCTCTACACACATAGCTGTAGAGCCTCTTCCTACTACTACAACCAAGATACTTAGACTCTTGCTCTATGCTCGCTATCTTATTCAATCTATCAAATTCCATAGATTCCATCCTTAGTTTGTTTACAACTTAGAGCCTCGCTCTATTTATACAATCCCATGGTCCACAGACCATGGTTAGGCCAACACTACATTCAAAACTTAGGGTGGACAGTCCTACGACTCTAACATACAATTTGTGCTCTGCGCCCACAATTCGTGGAGCCTTTACAAAAATGTTACTCAAAACTTGGGCTTTGAGCCCCAAACCATGCTGTGGGGGGATTCCATGCGCAACAATTCATGAGCTCATCCTAGAAGAAAAAAAAGAACAGTTAACTTCTTAGAGGGATGCAAGCAAAATAGGGAAACAAAAAGTTGATACTCCCATAATAAGAACATGAGCATCATGTTCCATTTTCTCTGGACCGTATCATCCTAAAACTAGTGTAACCACTCCTAAAACTAAGTATCCAAACAAGAAGCAGTAGTAGAAGGCTAGTAATCGGGACCTTAGGGTTGAGGATCAAGTAGAAGCCAGTGGGGAATGCTAGGAGCCTGAGACAAAAAAACATTCAGACATATCAATATCCTGATTCAAGTAGCATAGAGAAACAACCAATCCCAAAGCAGCCTAAGCTATCAATTGACAAATATTCACCCACGAGACAATCACCAAAATGGTCTGAAGAAGACCCGTTACAAAAAGGATCAAGAGGATAAAAAATGGGGGACAACAATGACAACAACACTAAAACATATGCCACCATTACCACCTTTGAGTTTACAATAGGGGATATCAGAGGTGAGACTCCCATGGAAAACATTCATTTCTCATCTCTCCCATATTTTCAAGGGATGATTGTAGATGACCCTGACACCTTCTTCTTTGAATCTGATGTCTTGTGTAGGAGCTATGATTATATTTCGGATGCTTAGAAGCTAAAGTTATTCCCTAATACTTTAAAAGGAGCAGCATTGAGATGGTTCATGGGATTAGGCTCTGCTACTATTCGGACGTGGAGTGACATGAAAGAGACATTCCTATCTAAGTATTAGGATTATTGCGGAAGGAGGGATTTGAGGGAAGAAATATTTAGGATGACACAAAAGGAGGAAGAAATATTGGAGGAATATGTGGAGTGATTCCATTACAATTTGCAGAGATCTGAACACAGTGACTTAGATCAAGAAACCTTTAAGACCATATTCATAAGGGGAATGAGAGATGACTACCTCGATACCCTAAATCTACTAGGGAAGGGGGACGTATCTCAAGAACAATTTGACGAGATAATATATCTTTGTTTGAGACTCTCTAGAGGATTGTAGAAGGGGAGAAGCATGGTATGAGATGCCTCTACCCGGATACAGAAATCTGGAAATGGTGGTGTGACCAAGGCAAAAATCGAAAGTTTGTTCGAGAATCTTAAAACTGATCTTCTTAGTACCCTATTTTCTCAAACAATGATGAAACAAGTGAAGAAAGAATAGGACATGGTTGATGCAGCTTTAGTTGTGTTCTTCTTGATATGCAAATACAAGCATTCCCAGAAGGAATGTAGGGTAAACAACATCAGCCTGTGAAACATTTTTTATCTACAGCATTCCATGGGTCATTGCTTGAAACTTCCCATATCGAAAGTCATGCTTAACGAATCAAACGACAAGGTTCAGTCTTCCTACTTCATTGGATCCAGGAATCCTTGGCAACCACGACCCCTAGGTATGTCTCAAGACTTCTCTTCTTTCAATACATGGAATAATACATATAATGTTCTCTATTTCCATGGTAGTACTCTGCTCCTCCTCTGGCACAATATCCTTCACCCTAGAATCATTTGTCTCTCTCATCACCTTTCCAATGCTCTCTATCACAACCATAACCTTGGACTCGGAATTGGAGAGGAAATTCACTAGGACTAGATCCTCCTTTAATACGAGTACAACAACAGTTGCAACTACCACATCTTCAAACACCTATTGCTTCTCCTTCTATATGACCCCAACTACCTGTGAAACCTATCCCTAACCTGAAGAATAAGGTGACCCAGAACATTGAACCCTCAACTACCTTTCAGACTTATTGTATCAATCCCATTGGGTATAACAAAATCCATCTTCAGTCAGCGAAAGTGGTTAACCCAAAACTCTCCCCTATTATAGTTGAAGAAGAATGTGAGTCAACCAAGGGGGGTCCTACAAATTTTGAATTTGTTGTCACACCTGTAACAGTTGATTTAGAAAGGGATGTTGCACCTATAACAACCAGTTCGAGTAAAGTTGATACACCTGTAACAACAGATTTGACTATAAAAATAAAGACCCTCCATATCCTCGAAGGCTAGTAGAAATTGGTATGACTTCATGCCTCCAATTAAATTTTGTCAAGGATTTGAGAAACTTACACATGTTGATTCCTCTACTATAGGTTATCATAGATGTGCTTGTTTATGTAAAATAGTAAGGGATCTGTGTGTTAAAAAACCTAGAAGGAAGCCTAAGGACCCTGCTACTATTCATGTGATGGGAAAGTTGTCTAAGTTGATGATATATCAGCCCCTTTTAACCAAATACAATGATCCAGGGAATGTTGGGTTGTGTTATATTCTTTCCACCACTAGCCTATGTAGTTTATAGGGGCAATAGACGGGGGGTGGATCCCCCCCCTTCATTGCGCTGAATGCACAGCAGGGGGGTGGTTAGCCCCCCTCTATGAGGTCCAGGGCAGTGCCCTAGGGAAAATTCTCTTGGACCCTATGATAGGTTGGGCGGACCTACCTATACTTTTGTGCATGGTTTTAGCACATGGTTCTGGATGCGATGGTTTTTGGTCCATGGTTTTGGATGCGATGGTTTTCGGTCCATGGTATTGGATGCTTCAGCATGTATAAATATGTATTGTAACATTGAAAGGAACATAATGAAAAATCAAGCTGGTTGTCCCGATTTTGGGATCCAGGGGAAAATTCTTTGTGTATATGTGTTTTATGTGTTATGCTCTCGCATTGTTCATTTTCTGTGTTTTAGAATTCATATGGAGGTAATTTCTATATGGGGTTAAAACCTACATTTCATATGAGAGTTTTTTTGGCTTCAAGGGGACACCTTTGTTGCTGAGGGATTTTTCTCGGGCCTGTGGTAGACCATGTTCAGTGGGAGATCTGTGGGATCGATTATGGTGGTGAAAGAAGATGGTGAGTAGTGGAAATATTGACATCAAGAAATTTAATGCTTAGAGTTTTGAGTTGTGAGAACTCAAGATGGAGGATCTATTGGTGGATAAAGATCAGTGGATCGCGGTATATCCAGGTACTAAACAAATGGGAATGTCTACTGAAGAATGGAAGAAGTTGGATCGGAAGGAAAAGAGCACAATACGATTGTGTGTCTTAGATTTAGTATTTTTTAATGTATCAGGGGAAGCTATGGTGAAGGCTTTGTGGGACAAGTTAGGGACTTTGTACCAATCTAAGTCTGGTGAATAAATTGTTCCTACAAAAAAAGTTGTATAACCTGAGGATGAAAGATGGATACTTGGTGACAGAACATCTGAATGGATTTAATACCATGGTAAGTCAGTTGTTGTCTGTTGGTATTAAAATTTCAGATGAAGATAAGTGCATTAGTTTGTTGTGCTCCCCACCAAATTCGTGGGATATTCTAGTTATTGCAATAGGTAGCAACCCAACTGACTTGTAGTTTGATGAAATAGTCTCATCCTTACTGACAGAGGAGATGAGACGGAAAAATATGGAGAGCTAGAATGGTGATTCCTTGTGTGTACGAGGATGGTCCTAGAACAGAAACAAAAATAATTCATCGAGTGGGCGATCTAAATCTAGAGGGAGATCTAAATCTCAAGGAAAACCTGTAAAGGTGGTGTGCTAGAAATGCAGAAAGGAAGGGAACTACAAAAGGGACTGTAAATCTGAAGCTCTTCACAAAGGAAAGGGATCTGATGATGGTCCTTCTGTAGAGGTGAAAACCGCCTCAGATGAAGGTGGTGATATGTACTTGGCTTCTTCAAGTACACATGAAGATCATGGGGCATGGTTGATTGACTTAGGTGCATCCTTTCACTTCACTCCCCATAGAGAGTGTTGTGAGTATGAGAAATATGATGGTGGTGATGTCTTCTTGGGGGATGACAGGAATGCTAGAATCGTTGGTCGTAGAAAAGTAAATTTGAAGTTGTAAGGTGGAAGGTTTAGAACACTTCCGGGTGTTTTGCATATTCCTGCATTGGCCAGAAATCTGATTTCTGTAAGAAAGCTGGCTGATGCAGGTGTAAAAATAGTGTTCGAGAAAGATACCTGCAAAATGGTTAAAGGAGCATTGGTATTGATGCAGGGAGTTTGGATTGGAACTCTGTACAAGCTGCAAGGTAGCACCATTATTGATGGGTGCAATAGTTTTGTGGTTCCTAAAAGCGGAGTAGAAAATATAGTGGTCTCCGGAGAAAAGACCATGCTATGGCATCAAAGGCTTGGACATATTGGAGAGAAGGGCCTTTGAATACTTCATGGTAAAGGTATGGTAAAAGGTATGACTAATAGCTCTTTGGATTTTCATTTCTGTGAAAATTGTGTATATGGGAAGCAGAGAAAAACATATATTAGAGCTTGTGCACGGTGATGTGTTGGGAACTATGAAGGTTCCATCACTGGGTAAGTCTATGTACTATGTATTATTTATAGATGAATTCTCAAGGAATACATGGACGTATTTCCTCTAGAAGAAATCTGAAGTCTTTGACACATTTAAAGAATTTAAGGCTCTGGTGGAAAACCAGACAGAGAAGAAGATAAAGGTGTTGAGGAAAGATAACGTTGGAGAGTTTTGCAGCAAGGAATTTGAATAATATTATAAGAAGTGTTGTATGGCATGATAGAAGACTACTCCATACAAACCTGAGAAAAATGGAGTTGCTGAAAGAATGAATAAGATGTTTATGGAAAGGGCAAGAAGCATGCTTAGTGGTGTGGGGCTAGGACAAGAATTCTAGGCAGAGGCAGTGGATACTGCATGCTACCTGGTCAACAGGTCACCTTAATTAGTGTTGGAGGATAAGACTCCACAAGAGGTATGGACTAGTAAGAAACCCTCTCTTTCAGATCTAAGGGTATTTGGATGTGATGGATATGTACATGTTCCAAAGGAGAAAAGAACAAAATTGGATAGTAAATCTGAAAACTGCATCTTTATTGGGTATAAGGATGGTTTAAAGGGTTACAAGCTTTGGAACACAGTAACAAGGAAGGTTGTGTACAACTGAGATGTGGTGTTCAGAGAGGTTAATGATGTTATTAAACATGAAGTCCAACCAAAGGAGCTTGGGAAGATAGTGTTTGAGCTAAAGGAGGAAGAATCAGAATCTACAGGAGAAGAGGAATCGGAAGATGAAGGGCCCCAAACTCCAAGTGTGGGAAGATCTGTTCGAGAAAGAAGGCAACCAAAAAGGTATAGTCCATCTGCTTTCTCTTCAAATTTTTCTTTATCTGTTACTGATGATGATCCCAAAACTATGAAGCAAGTAGTAGATTCAGAGGATGGCAAACTCTGGAAGGAGGCCATGGTTGATAAAATGGCATCTTTGCACAAAAATAAGGCATGGGATCTAGTGGAGTTGCCAGCTGGAAGGAAACCCATTGGCAGCAAATGGGTGTTCAAGAAGAAGACAAATGTAGAAGGAAAGGTGGAGCAATAAAAAGCTCGGTTGGTAGAAAAAGGTTATTCCCAGTGCTGGGAACTAATTTTCGTGATATTTTTTCTCCTGTTGCCAAGGTAGCTTCTATTAGATTACATTTATATGTTGTCGTTGCTTTTCATTTTGAGGTAGAACAGATGGATGTGAAGATAACATCTCTTCATAGGGATCTAAAAGATGAGATCTACATGAAGCAACCTAAAGGCTTTGCAGTGAAGGGTAAGAAATAACTAGTATGCAAGTTAAAGAAGTCTCTGTATGGGTTAAAACAGTCACCAAGGATGTGGTATCAGAAATTTGATACATTTATACGAGGACTTGGCTTCACCAGAAGCAAAGCTGATGACTATGTGCATTTTAAATTAATTGGTGACTGTGTTATTTATTTAATCTTGTATGTGGATGATATGTTGCTGGTTGGAAATGACAAAGAAATTATCCAGGATTTGAAGACCCAATTGTCCTCCAAATTCGACATGAAAGATTTTGGTGCTGCAAACTATATTTTAGGTATGGAAATTAGAAGAGATCGGGCAAAGGGGAAGCTCTAGTTAAACTAGAGAAAGTATGTTGAGGCAATATTACAGAGGTTTAATATGCAGGATAGTAAACCAATGTAGGTTCCTATTCCTGTAGGTGTAAATTTATGCACTGAACAGTGTCCCAAGACACAAGAAGAGGAAGCGGACATGTCCCGTGTTCCATACACAAGTGTAGTCAGTAGTGTGATGTATGCGATGGTTTTTACTGGAGCAGGAATTGCACATGAAGTGGGAGTATTGAGCAGGTTTATGTCAAAACCAGGAAAGGAGCATTGGACAACAATGAAGCGGGTTTTTAGGTATTTGTGTGGCAGTAGTGATTATGGTTTGTGCTACCAAGGAAGACCAGGATTGGACAGAGTTTTTGATATCCATGGATTTATTGATGCAGACTGGGCTGGAGATCTGGATCAGAGAAGATCTACAAGTGGGTATGTGTTTAACCTATTTGGAGGTGCAGTTAGCTGGATGAGTAAGAAACAATCTGTAGTGGCATTATCAACTACAGAGGCAAAATACATGGCAGCCACTCATGCAAGCACAGAAGCAGTTTGGTTGCAAATATTGTGTTCAAGTATGGGGTTAGTACAGGGAGCTATAAGGATAGACTGTGATAGCCAAAGTGCAATTTTCTTGGCAAAGAACCTTGCTTATCATTCAAAGACAAAGCACATTGATGTTCAATATCACTTTGTGAGGGATATGATAGAAGACAAAATGGTGTTGTTTGTAAAGGTGGACACTTTGAAGAATACTATAGATGCATTGACAAAATCTGTGAGCTTTGAGAAGTTCTCTTGGTGTTGAGAAACAATGGGCATTTTAGGGCTGGATAAATGACTAAGCTCTCCTGCGGCCCCATGGGGAAAGAAAACAACAAGTGGGAGAATGTTGGGTTGTGTTATATTCTTTCCACAATTAGCCCACATAGTCAACTGAGGGGTTAGAGGTGGGGCAGAGCCCCCATTTCATTTTGCCAATTGCGCAGCGCTAGGTCACAAGGGGGGGCGGTAGCCCCCTATCCAGGGGTTTTGAGGGGGGTGGAGGCCCCCCTTCATTACACCGATTGCACAACGGGAAGGGGTCACAGGGTGGGCGATAGCCCCCCCTGTCTAGGGGGGTTTGAGGGGGGCGGGTAGCCACCCTCTACGGGGTTCGAGTCAATGCCCTAGTGAATTTTTTTTTGGACCCTATATTCGGTTGGGCAGACCTACCTATGGTTTTGTGCATGGTTTTTGCACATGGTTTTGGACGTGATGGTTTTCAGTCCATGGTTTTGGACGCGACGATTTTCGGTCCATGGTATTGGATGCTTCAGCATGTATAAATATGTATTGTAACATTGAAAGGAACATAAATGAAAAATCTTGCTGGTAGTCCCAGTTTTGGGATCCAGGGGAAAATCTCTGTGTATATGTGTTTTATGTGTTATGCTCTCGCATAGTTTATTTTATATTCTTAGAATTCGTATGCAGGTAATTTTTGTACGGGGTTAAAACCTACAACACTTAGAAGCTTAAAGGCATAAATAAGGAGTTGTAAGGCAAACAAAGATAGAATCATACAAGCACATGAGAAACAAGTAGAGGTAAATGTAGTTATATTTGAGAGTTTGTCAAAATTGCATCGACAAGGACCACTTCGGATCAACCATGAGTAGGAGGATAGAACTAATGGGGCATATGGCAACAGGTCTCATAGTGAGTACAAGTGGGATAGAGAAGACATGATTAGAGATGGCAAATCCTTGGATACTCTAAATAGGAGAGGTGATGGACGCAAGTACTATTATGGTTTTGGTTCTGACAGGAACTATGATCGTCATCGTTATTATCCTTACAGGGGGAGTGACATGGGATATTTGTTGGCCGAGTTTAAGAAAGATAAACCACCTACACTGGATGGAGAGATGAAGAAGTCGCGAGATGCAAATGAATGACTACTTAGTATGAGGAAGATCTTTAGGTTGCATGATTATTCATAGAACATGAAATCCAGAATAGTTACATTCAGTCTTAAAAGTAAAATAGATATTTGGTGGGAAGATGTGTAGAATGTCAGAGGTATTCATGAGGAACACTTGACTTGGAGTGAGTTTGAGAGACTATTCAAGAAGAAGTACCTATTAGAGAGATACTTTGATGACAGGGCAAAATAAATCTATGAGTTAAAGATGGGATCAATGGCAGATGAGGAGTACACTAGCAGGTTCTTGGAGCTACTGAGGTATATGCCTTACCTCAAGGAGGAGAAGGCCAAGGTTCAAAGATTCATTAGTGAATTAATGATTGCACTCAAAGAGAGGATTGAGTTCGATGAACCTAGATCATTGGAGGAGGCCATCTAAAAGCTAAAGCATTGCTATGAGCAATTGAAGTGCATATATGAGACTAAGTTGGACTGAAAAGGTTATGCAAACAACAAATTAAAATGGGACAACAAGCGAGCAATACCTCGGGGTACAAGTAATAAGAGAATGCCACAACATTAGCTATTAAGAACCAACGTGTGGCGTGTTCGTAACAACTTGGACTTTGAAACTTGGAGGTCGCAGGTTCAACCCCCGTCCGCTGCTACTCAGATGTTACCCAATTTTTGGTGGCCCTCGGGCTACCATGTGGCGGCCCCTGGTCGTGCCATGTGGCAGCCTGTGATTGACCACCTAAAACCTAATCAAAACGTGCCACTTGCCACTAATAAACGAATTCCACTTGTCACCACGTGATTCAACGGAGGAGGCCAGTGATCTATAAATTCAACCATACCCAGTCAGCTTGCCACGTCAGTAATACAAACTGTTGACTGGGTTGTCAGAATTTTTGTCAAATTCCCATGTTTTGGAAAATGAACAGAACATTTTTCTAGGGGTATACAGAGTCCTTTTCGTGCAAAATGAGTTGTGCCAGATTTAGGGCGATGAGAGCTATGTGGTTGTTCAAGTTCCACACTAATCTGACAACTTGGAATTTTGAGAAAATTTTGGAGCATCTGATCATTCCTCCCTAGTGGAAGCTTTTGGACCCTAAAAGATCACTTTTTGTTGTCCAGCAGGTGAGGGTACAGTTCCCTAACCTTTCCAATCTCGATCCATTTGGCCTTGGAAGGATTTGTTCCTTTGAGCCCCATACAAAGGTAATCCACATTCCCTCATTTTGAAGACCTTGTTCTTCAGTCAAGAATGGTGT
Organism: Pinus taeda; assembly: GCA_000404065.3. Classification (NCBI taxonomy): domain Eukaryota; kingdom Viridiplantae; phylum Streptophyta; class Pinopsida; order Pinales; family Pinaceae; genus Pinus; species Pinus taeda. The sequence goes on from APFE030559099.1 coordinate 195,133, forward strand.
CTTGATGTAGTTCATCAAGGTATTCAGGAGAGAAATATTCAATGGAAGGAATTTGAGCATTCTCTCTTTGATCTTCAATAAAAGGAGGATCATACAACCTTAAATTTTCCACATTAATAACAACATAAATTTACATATATGAAGGCAAATACAACCTAAAGGCATCATCACCAATCTTTTATAAAATTTTGAATGGACCATATCGAATTGGTTTCAACTTTTTACCTTCTCATTGGAGCCTATCTTTGCTAATGTGAAGCCAAACTTTATCACCGACTTGGAAATTGTGATCTACTCGATGCTTGGCATGCCTTGAATTATACTTTCCTTTGCTCTTTTCCAGCTATTTTTGAACTCTTTGGTGTACCAATTGGATTTGTTCGATGAACCTTATTTCTTTGTCTATGTCACTATGATCATCAATAACAACATCTTTTCCACAAATGAATTCCAAAGGAGACTTAGGCAAGTACCCTAAACATGCTTCAAATGGAGATGTTTGAGTTGAATAGTGCCTGGCCCAGCTGTAAGCACATTGAATGTAGTGCAAATGTTCATCCTACAACTTAGGATGCTCGCTGCAATACCCACGAAGAAGATGTATCACCGTCCTATTCACCACCTCTGTTTGACCCTTTGTTTACAGATGAAATATTATACTCTTTTTCAATTTGGTGTCCATGAATCCCCACAAACTTGACCAAAAATTCCCAACAAAGTCAGAATCTTGATCACTAACAATGGATGTGGGCAATCCAAAATGCACCCATACATTCTGAAAGAATAACTAAGCAGTTTGTTCATCTGTAATTTGCTTTTTACATGGCAACAAAATACACATTTTGCTGAACTTATCCACAACTACATAAAGATCATCATGATTCATTTTTGACATAGGAAGACCTCCAACAAAATACATAGAAACACTCTCCCATGGACATGAAGGTACCAGAAGTGGTGTGTAAAATCCCAACTTCCTATTGCTAGGCTTACTGGCTGCACACAATGAACATCCTTTAATAAAGCATGACACACTTTCAAGCATAACACGCCAATAACAATACCTTTGTAGATGTGCCACTGTCTTACTTACACCGAAACGCCCAACAATAAGAGAAGTATGTGCCTCTCTTATGATGTTGACTCTTTCTCCCTGTGGAATATAAAGCTTACCAATATGGTACAACAACTTATCATGCAAATGATAATCGAATTCCTCTACTTGGTTACCTTGACTCAAGCTTGCATAAACATCCTGAAAGTCATTGTCTAATGCATACTGCTCAATATAACTTTCATGCAAAAAAAAATATGCTTGAGTAAAGTAGTTGCACTAATAATAGGCCTAGAAAGCATATTAACAACTTTATCGTAGATACCTTTCTTATACCTTATCACCAAGTGGAATTGTTGAAGAAAACCCATCCATCGGAAGTGCCTTGATTGCTAAAACTTAGATTGATATTGCAAGTATTGCAATGGCTGATGATCAGTGTGAATGATTGTTTCCTTACCCATCCAGTAGTGTTTCCATTTTTTCACACTTTGCACCAATGCATATAATTCCTTGTCATATGTAGGATAATTAATCACTACACCATTGAAAGTTTCTGAATGAAAACAGATAGGCTTACCATTTTGCATGAGGACTACACCCATGGTGTAGTCATTAGCATCAGTCTGCATCTCAAATGACTGTCTCAAGTCTAGAAGTGCAAGTACTGGGGTTTAACTGATCTTTTCCTTCAATGCATCAAAGGCCTTTTGTTGTTTGCCTCCCCACTGAAAAACCTTTTTCACACTAGTTAATGCATGCAATGGAGCTGCTATAGAAGAAAAAGTTAGCAATGAATTTCCTCCAATATTGAGTTGCTCCCAAAAAAATTCTTACCTCAGTAACTGTCTTGGGCCTTGGCCAATTCAAAATGGCATCAACCTTGGAGGGATCTATTTTCAACTTACCTCCTCCAACAATATGACACAATTAAACTAAAGAAGTTTTTCCAAACTCACACTTTGACATCTTGAAATACAATTGTTCTTTCTTTAAGACATCGAGTACTTTTCTCACATGCATGACATGTTCATCATGAGATTTACTGAAAATTAAGATGTCATCTAAGGAGACTATAACAAAATCATTAAGAAATTTCCTCAACACATCATTCATCACACACATGAAGGTAGCAGGAGCATTACATAAACCAAAAGGCATAACTAGTCATTCAAACAAACCTTGTTTTGTCTTGAACGATGTCTTCCAAATGTCTCCTTCAACAATTCTAATTTGATGGTAGCCACTCCTTAAGTCTAACTTAGTAAAATACTTTGCATCTTTCAATTGATCAAGTAAATAATCTATTTTAGGCAGTGGGTGACAGTTCTTTATCGTAATCTTGTTCAATGCACGGAAGTGCACACACATGCGTCATGTTCCATCCTTATTTGGCACGAAAACAATAGATGAACCACATGGCGAAGAACTTGGCCTCATTATCCTTTTATCCAACAACTCTTGAATTTGATTTTTTATTTTTGCACTTTCCATCACTGACATATTGTACATGCCAATGTTAGGAAGAGGACAATCTTGTTGCAACTGTATTTCATGTTGGATTCCTCTCTTGGAGGCAATTTTTTCGGCTCCTGAAACACCTCATTATATTGGTTAACAACATCAACCAAATTAGATTTAAATCTTGAGCCACAACCTTGAAAAGCTTCATTATCAATATCATTCTTGGGTTTGATCATTGGAAGCACAAAATGCTTGCTAGAATTCACTAGTCTTTTCATCTGCCCCGCATTTACAAATGAAAGATTTGGTTTCTTGTTATGGGCTCTTACAATGTATTTTGCTCCATATTTGAACAAATGATATTTGTTTTCATGTCTATGGAATATAGATTTTTTGTCATAGAGATATGGGCTGCCCAAAAATATACCACATATGTCTAATGGCACAATATCAAGTTTCACTTCATCTATGAAATTTGCAGTAATGCGAATTTCAGTCTACACTTTCTAATTACTTGAAATTTTGCATTGTCACACACCCATCCTAATGGATATGGATTATGATGTGGAATGGTTTCCAAGTTTAAACTTTTGACAATGATTTCAGAGATGAGATTGGAATGAGAGCGACTATAAACAAGAGTATCAATTTTGCTATGTTTTGAGATTACCCTTATGTGAAAAAGTTCTATCCTCTTCTTTTCATTTGGAGTTTCATTGTGTGAATTTGAAGCACTAGTGCTAGAGATGGATTTATTTCCTTTCATATCCATGGTTGTAATTTTAGTTTCATCACTTGAATCGAATCCCAAATCGTGTTGAGTGGTTGTAGTTGTCTTTCGTTTTCCCTTGTTGTTGAATTTCTTTAGTTTCATCTCAGGATGAAGCTTCCAACAATGAGCTTCACCGTGATCCTCTTTGGAACAATGTTTTCATGTTATTTTCTCTTCTTCCTTCTTAACGGATTCATTTTTCTTTCCATCCCCTTTGAAACCCTTTTCTTTTCCTTTACCCTTAAATGGATTTTTTCTACCCTCTTCTAGAATATTTTTCCCTCTTGCTTCTAGATGGGTGGCTTGCACACAAACATCATCTAGAATCGTGGGATTAAAGATAAGGATAACATGGCTTAGTTATTTGTGTAAACCCCATATATACTTTAGCAACGTGTCTTGTGATTGCAAATATACACCTAACATTAGAGACCTTCTTCTAAATTCTTGGGTGTAATCTTGCACAGTTTGACCTTTAAGTTGTCTAAAGTTCTACCAATTCATGATGGATTTCTGCATATATGCTAGAGGGTAAAACTGTCTTTTAATTGCAGTAATGAACTCAGACACAGAAATCGAGATCTTACCATGTTTTTTTTTTTTTTTTTTTTTTTTTTTAATCTCTTCGTCTCTGGATAGTTTGTCTTGGCTTTCCACCATAAGTTAGTGTTGGCATCTCCCTCCCGATCTCAGAAGGAAGTGTTGATGCCTCGGCGGAAATCGTTACATCAACATCTGGGGATAACTTTACCCGGTCCGGACCTTAATATAGCTGCCTTTTCCGTTGGATGGTGGCTCCGACTGGATATAATGGGACCAGTTTCCCAGTAATGAATAAAAGGGGGTGGATGAATGATTGGTTTTCTAATAAGTGAGAATAAATGAAGGACTTATTCTATGAGCGAAAACGTAAATGACTATTTTATCCCGGGGAGCTTCTATTCTTAAGTGCAGCGTTTAATGATCTGTGTTTGCTGATAGGCATATAGATGACACTATTCAATAAACAAAGACATTCGTTTAAATGATAATTGCTTCGTTCAAATAGTTGAATGAAGTAATTGATAAAACAATATTACACTTCTATTTTTATATTACTGATACATGCATGATTGAGAGAATAGCAAACTGTAAACATCCAATAGTGGAAAGTATAAAGTTTACTGTTAAAACACATTCACATATTCAATAATAGCAAAAATGACCAAACAACAATTCACATAAAAGGATAAATTCAAACATAGATAATAGTACCATATGAGCTGCGAATTATTCCCTACGCCAATCGCAATTTGAATTCCTTCTTCCGATTCAGAAATACTTTTAGATAAAGGCAATAGTGCACATTCACATCAAAGCTTCATTATCAAAATTTGGAAAAATTGGTCCAGTTTTCATAAAAGAATATGCCTGAAGTACATTAGTGCAACTTCAGGCTTTAAGTTATATACAAAAACTTACGACCCTTTCTAAATACATGAAAGGGTCTATAAATACTAAACTAAGCTAACAAACTACAAAATTAAAATGCTACCAAATTGGTATAATCCGATCTTGAATATCTCTCCCACAGTAATCTGGTAATCGGCAGCAATGATTCATCATTCTGACTGTTTGCCCTTTGTCCTGAGTTAGCATATTGCCAGCATTGGTTCCACTTCTTGAGGGCGGCTGAGACGAGAATTGATTTGAGCAGCATAGGTGGCATCATGTATATCGGGAATGATACACCCGATTGCATCCGTTAGGCATTTGAGGGCGGCTCTCTGGCTGTATGGTTTTACTAGGAACAAACCAAATAGTGTCACAAGTTTAAACTTTTAATTCCTGAGATCAATCTCCCATTTTTTCTAGCTCTTGGTTACATGACTGCTCCAATGTCTGGCTGATAATAATTTACCTGGTGTACATTGAGAAATCATGTTAGATAAATAGAGAGTATTATTGATCAAGTCAATTAAATTGTTCGTAAATAACTTGCATCTAGAAACCGCTCTCTCGGCTTTCATTAATTGGGACTGCCACTCCATGAATAGGATTTCTTTATGGGATTCTAAAATTTTGGGCAAGTTTGCTGCCTGTCCCTCATTAGAGTCCTGCCAAGTAAGAAAATCTGTCAAAGTGTCGTCGGCTTGCTCTAAATCCTGCCTGGCATCAACTGATTTGTCTATTATGGATGTTTTTATGTCGCACAGAGGTTCAACTTGAGCAATTTCATGACACAACAATCTTATTTGTGTTATTAATGCCTTGTTAATCTGCATTGCCTCTGCTCTGAACTCAGCAGGCTAGGGAAGACTCTTGAACCTCTCTACTTGAGCTGATAATTGAGCAATTTGCTCATCTTTTGTCTCTGCCATCTGTTCATTCATCGCCTTCAACTTTGATAATGCCTTTGATAATTCTTTGTCTCTGAATCGCTCCCGAATCGATCCTCTGTTTCTCTTCATGCAACTGTTTGTTGAGCTGGTTATTTAATTGTTGTTGCATGGACAGTTGCTGTTGTAGTTGTTCTGACTTCTGTTGTTCCTCCGATAGCTGTACTTGCAGTGAAGCGATCACTTGATCCTTTTCTTTCAACAAATTGCTTACCTCCGATGCCTTATCCATGGTGGCTGCAGAATAGGCACCAACATATTGAGATAACTTTGTCAGGTCATCGAAGGGGTCGAATTCTTCCCTCCATACCACATAGGCTGTTATCGTTTGTTCAGGGAACATAGAAGGTTGATCAATCCTTCTCCTTTTCCGCTGTCGCTTTATTACAACCCTGTGTTTTGGGCTATAGAAAACATCCAGTGGAGGAATGTCCTCCACCTGCAAAATAATTTGATTGGAAGGATTCTTGGGAATTATTTCCACTACTGTAGTTGGGGGTAGACCGCTGGTTCCTTTGCTTGGAACCTCCTTTGATGCTGTATCTTTTGTATCGACTGCTTTGGATGTATCGGCATCCATTGAGCTCTCAAGATTGCTTATAATTGTATTAAACTGTTGCCATTCCTCGAGCAATCTAGGGTCCATTTGAGTATCGACACTCACCTCCTTGCTGCTCTGCTCCTGCTACTTTTTCTGCTCCTCCTCCCGTATTCTTCCCTCTTTTCTGCTTCCTCTCTATCTTTCCTTTGTGATTCCTCTTGTTCTTTCCTCTTTGCCTCTTCTTGTTCTAGCCTCCGGAGTTCCTCCTGCTCTCTTCTTTAGACTTCTTCATAGATTTCGAATGTAGCAGGAGGTTCGCTAGTAAGCTGTTGCCCAGGCTCGCTTGATTGTATCATCGGGGCAGTAGCTAACAAATCTAGAGGCAGAGTTTGCAACCTATGCTCTCTAAGTTTATTAAATTCTACTAACCCGTCATCATGGTGTCTCATTCTAGCTAGCTGCTGCACCTGGAATATTGACTCGGCTGAGGAGAACAGGTCATCAAACTCATCTTCCTTATATTCAAATTTAGTGAGTTTGGCCTGGTCTAGGGCGTTATAGATGACTTTCTTCGGGTCGAAACGTCTATTAGGCAAAGTGGCGAGACTTAGGATGTTAATTTTTTCTGCCTCTTTCTCTGCATGTTTATAATCATGCAGAGTATAGACGCCACACCTTAGAGGAAAAGGAGGCCAAAATTGCTTCTTTGAATTTCTGAGAGTTTTTGTGGCCAATGCAGTTGTAAGCTGATATGCTATTTCGCGAGCTAATAGCTTGTCTGGTATGTACAAGGGGAGGACATGAGGCCTGGCCTGACTGCCAAAAACTCTTACATAAGTGAATTTTTCTTCTCCAAACTAGGTTCCTAACACTGTCAAGTCAATCTCTGCCTGAGAGGAGATCTTAGGGGCAGGTTTATCAAAAATTGCATAGTAAATAGGTAGCATGAATCCATTGCAGACTTGGTATAAATGATGTTTATAATGAGCTTTCCATAATTTCTGGTGGTAGATATGAATAGGCATAGGGTCCTATGGAGTCCAACTCCACCCTAACACAGGAAACTCGGAATTAAAACAGAGGGTATCCAAAATATAGGCACTAAAGTAAAATTGAGGGATGAACCTATCAGTAACACGGGATTTGTTTCTGAATTCAAGAATAGTTGTAGCCAACTTATCCGATAATATAGTCCCCCAATCCATGATTTCACTATTACACGCTGCTTCCATCAAAGGTACCATCTCTATGGAAAATTTTGAAGAATCATGAAATCCCCACAATCGACACATCATGACTCCAGCATAACAATAAGGAGAGCATAAGGAGTCGATGGAGTACTTACCCGAAGACTCATGTTTGTGTTTCGCTAGGTTCTGTCTCCATTCTCGTATAGGCTCCGACTCAATTTCATTCTCATCTCGAAACTTCTCCAGAAATGATTTATTATACTTCTTCTCTGGCTCGGGCAAATGGTACATTTGTCTGAAATCATTGGGATGAAATGAACTGAATACTCTCCCATCAATAATGCAGAATGTTCTGTCTGTAATTGGAATTTCTTCAATTTCCCATATCACCACATCTGTATATTGAAGAATTTTCTCTCGGGCCGCTATCCTGTGTAGGTAGGAATTAGCCAAATCTTTTAAAGTAGCTTCAGATTTCTGGCTTGAACCTGCTGTAGCTCGTACCGATGTTTGCTGAGGTTCCTCGGCTTCAACTAGGTTGTAAATATTTTGCCAAGTAGTGCTGCCAAGGCTGAGACATGTGGTATCTGAGATTAATACCTTTTTTCTTGGTCCCAGATCGATGGCATGTTGTCCTGTTACCATAGCAGCTGAAGTTGTTCCAGAATTCTTAGATTTCTACCCCATTTGGTCTGGAATCATTTCTGCGGTAAAACTCTGCACAAGAGAAAAATTAACGTAATGCGGAGAATAGATGGCGAAAACTAAGTATGGAGGAATTGTGTCAATCAATGAATAATGGAAGATTTATCATAAGGCTCCCGCGAATACAATCTCTGAAGGGATTTAGGCATAACTGCTCATTGATTGGCCGTTAAAACCTGTCAATCATTTAAATGCTCATTATATCCTTTACTTGCCGAATAATCGTTTAAGCGTGGATTTGATTTTTTGGCGGTTGGACGCAAGCGAATCAGAGAAAAGGCTTTCAATGATAATTAATATAATATAGCGAAATCATATCAATCCTTTTCGAAAGTCGCGTTTGGGTTCATCGCAATCGGCGATCAGAGGAAGCCTTGGGCAATCTTATTTAAGTTTTTATGGAATCCCCGATCGCCGATAGCGATATCGCTTGACTCGCATCGGGAGTTTTAAGGAGGAGAGTTCGCTATATTCATATTGCATTCCCCGATTGCCGATTGCGATATCGTATCGGAGCAAAGGGGAAGGACCTTTTATTATTTGTTTTCCCAATAACTATTGGTTACTTGCTCTTATCGCATCGGGGAGAATCAATGGGTCATGGTTATGCATCCTTTGTTGTTGCGATATGCGATCTTGCGATCGCTTTATCGCAACAATAAAGAATTATTTGTTTTATTTTTAAGACCGATTATTTCAAAAAGGTTTTTTAAAATGTTTTGTTTGTTTCCGAACCTTTAGAAGAGTGATGGATTAATACCAATTTAATCTAAAAGGGACCCATTTCATATTATAAAGTAAGATTTTATGAAATGGGGGGTTGTTGTATATCACAACAATTGGCGATTCGCTGGAAGAAACAGTTATCTCTGAAAAAGTTATTGGAATATTTGAACTTTCTTTACATAAATATATTATCAAAAAGGAAAGTTCTAATATAAATAAGTATACACACATTCTGAATATAATAAAGGCATGTTTTTTTCTAATTCTTTCTCTTGTTAAAACTAAATACATTCTAAGTTTTAAATTGGCCTTTATTGGTTGATAATGATAAAACAAAACACCTTTCCAACTTAGCTTTTTTTATTGACTCCTTTGTCACAGGTAGAACCTCTGCTGCCAGCAAACGTTCATAGTTTCGACAGGGATACCTTTTAACCATTTGATTGTTCACGACCCCTCCCATCTCAAAGTATGATTAAAAGAATGAATTCAAAACATGTTTTCATATTTTGTATTTCTTTTCTTTTCCATTTTTTGTAAGATTAAAAGCCATTGTCCTGGTTTGGTTGCTAGCTGATTTGACAATGCCATTCACTGGTTGTAATCTAATCGAACAAGTTGGCTCGTGATGAGACCCCTTGTCTTATGCTTATAAGCCATTACCCTGTTTTGGTATGCAGTGTTGGTAATGTCGGTCAGATTATTTCCCAATGATCATGGTAAGCAAGCTTGTAATAAGACCCCTTATCTTTATATCAACAATTTTAGAATACACTCTGAGTAATCATAACTTGATAAGGGGATGGACAATTTTCTCCTTAAAGAAACAAGAGGAAAAGGTAAGAGTGAGGTGCTAAGATTGAATCACAGTCTCTGTTTGATATTGTAACCCTTTGTGGCAAGTTTGAAAACATTAAAATGATGAACAGTAGTTCTAAATCTGGAGAGGATTTCAAAAAAATAAAATGGGGTTTCAGAAAATGTAATACCTAATCTCCTAGAAAATGTCCTTTTGTTTAAGATTTCTATTTTACAAAAGTAAATATTAAAAGTACTTCTTCCGAGCAACATTTCAATATAGCAAAGGCCAATATAAGCTATTTTACAACTTTATTTCCTAATGGTCCTAAAAATTACAAATCCTACTGAATTTAAAAGAGAAGGGATTACCTCCTCAATTGAAGAATTTCTTTAAGATGAGGCCATTAACAGGAAGAGAGTCCCTCTTTCTTGATAGACCTTGTAATATGAATGTCGAATGGCCTACCTTCTCGTTGATCTGAAATGGTCCAAGTCACATCTTTTGGAATTTGGCGTGTTTACCTTTATCCTCATGTGCTTTGTCCCATTTTAGAACTAGATCACCAACCTGCAACTATTTAGAACTAGACGAAGCTGAATCAAATGATGACTTGATTACCTGTTGATGTTTATCATGAGCAATTTTGGCTTTCTCTCTCTCTTCTTCTAATTTTAAAATTTGATCATGTCTGAGTTGGATAGAAGAAGAGGGTCTTTCTTCAATAAACTGAACTAGGGCTAGAGAAGGAAGCGCTAGATTGGTCGGTAGTACTGCTTCTT
>APFE030559101.1:0-11473 GCA_000404065.3 Pinus taeda
GGGGGGGGGGGGGGTTTCTAATAGCCTCAGGTTATATTTCCATGTAAAAAGGAAAAAAATCAACCAAGGTCATGGGACATGTATTCCAAGCTGAATGAGGGGCAAACATGACATTGGAGGTCACTTGTGGTTAATTAATGGCTATCGTAATTGGCAATGCAAGAGACAATAAATCGCAATTTAATATAAGAAATAAAGAAAAATAGGAGAAAAGGAAGATGAAGAGACACAAATATGCATGCAAGGAAAATTAGAGAGAAATTAGAGGAAAATGAAAGAAAACGGGAAAGGAAAGGAAGAGACATGAGATATCAATGATAAAAAGGCACCTGAGAATTAGTTGACGACTTTTGCTCAGCCTTTGATCCAGTTCAACAAAGCAGAGAGAGAACAAGCAAGGGAGAAAGCAAGCAAAGGAAAGCAAGGGAACACAAGAGGAAGTTTGGGTAGCAACAAGTACAAACAGAAAAAAGTTGTGGAATTGCAAGTAACAGTGTGCATGTATGATTTAGCAAGCGGGGATTTGATGCATGGTGCATGCATTAGTTTATGGTTTATGTTTGTTGTCATTGGCATGGGATTTGCCTAGATTGACAGTGGTTTTAGTCTTGGCTTTCCATTTCCTGGATAGCCATGGTGTAGTGAGTTCCTTATTTTAGTTTAAGCTTTGGATAGTCGATAAACTTTGGATCCTAGTGAGGTAGTCTCGAGGAGTTCTCGAGGGTCAAGGGTGGAGATGGGATTTCTCCTGGAACTCTTGAAGGAAGGGTGGAGACAAGAAAATTCCTCTAGGTCTGGTGAAGAAAGTTGGAGGCATCCAAGCTTGTTCGTGCGAGTGATTTCTATATTGGTTAGGTGAAATAACTATGGCTGAGGGTTGAGGTGGTTTGGCCTCTGGAAGCCCTAGGTGGTTCTATTTTGGTTTAACCCATATGATCCCGCATTCATACTTGTAATATAGCACAAGGGTGATTGGCTGAAAGAGAGATTTGGTTCAGCCCAATCTATGGTCAGGTTGTACGTGGAAGTCCCTGACTTGATTGGCATTTGCATATATTAATATGAGTTATCTCTTTATTGTGATCTATGAGCACATGTATTGTATTCTGGATATATGTTGGTTACACGCAACGTTGAATGATGTGCTCTTACTATGGATCTTGTTCATGATTTGATTAGTTATGGAATGGTTAATGTATGCATGGGCTAGATACTGTTGTCACTAGCTTGAGAGGGCATTGAGCCTTCTTCATGATTCTCAGAATAAGTTAAGAAGATTATGACCAGATATGCATTCATGACCTATAGTTACTATGTTTACTACAAGTTTGACGAAATGTTTATCATTTGACTAGCATGTTTGAGCAAGTTCTACCCTTGGTATTCATTATACATACTTTTCATTCTAGAATGAGTTTTGAAGAGTTTTGGGTGGTACTGGGCAGTGGCCTGTAGGCTAGCCCTGAAAATGTGGCACAAATCTCGCAACCACACCCTCTGAACAGGAGAATTTCGATTATAATTGTATGGAGGAAAGCTTATGCATGCAGCTAAAGCCTTCCAATCGCATGCAAAGTGGGTCAAGCCTACAGTTCGGGTGTTAAGCTTGACAAGAGAAAGTTCCCACTCAAGGAGTGATCACCAGTGGTTGTTGTCAGTCACCTAGGTGATCTAGTGTCCTTGAGGGATGGCAGTATGTTTCCAATTAGTAGACCCCACTTCCATAAATAGAACTTGGAGGTCGGGTCATGTCATAGTAACACTCAGCTCATGTTTCGCCTGGAGAGCTTGTAGAAGCAGGTAAATGTGGGATGGGGTGGTTACAAACAGCCCCTGACAACCATCGATGTAGGTGATTTATTGTGTCATTTGATCTCTACTCCATGCACCAGTCATATGTCCCCTCACCCATCTATCAAGAACATATGTTAGAAGGTGGGCAATCCAACCCAAAAAGTATGTTTTTCATTGTGTAAGCGGGTACTTATGCTTGTTTTTCTTGGGCATTTTTGGCATGGATTATTAGGTGAGTTAGAAGAAGGAAGGGTTTTGACTGTGGGTTTGTTCTTTCACCTTAAATGGAGAGTTAATCCTCAATCCTAGTCCTGTGGGATCTCCCCTATTGATAAATGATTTCAAGAAGGGAAATACTTGGGAAACCCTGATTTTGGTAGTGTAGTCTCATTGTCCCATTCCACATTTTTCATTCCCCTCCAAAAGAAAGTTAAGAGCATATCATGACCACAAGCAAAAAACAAAAAGAAAAATAATATTATAAAATGCAAAACATGGTCGCGAGATTAATTAGCATGTGGGTAAAAACCAAACATGACCTCTACCCTTTATCATGGCCATCACCTTGGTTCCTAAGGCCCCATCAGTGCCCCCGCATCATTAAGGAACCTATGCATGTCCCAACCCCCCATGCGGGATGAACTAAGGGGTAATACCTGCTCTATATCATTCACAGCCTGCTCTACTTTCCCAGAGCCTTGAGCAATAATACAAAGAAAACTCAAGAAAAGGCAAAAGGAAAACATAGAGGTGTGGAAAAACAAAGGCTAGGGTAACTCATGTATCCACGATTGCTCCCTCCTACATCTATACACCCAATATGTGGACATCCCTCATTATTGCCATCCTTGCACCTATGACATTTGGTGTTGAGACCCCTGTGACCCCATCCCAGTGTTGCACGATCTTGCTCCCCCCACCCCCAGCCAAGGGTCCAAGGCCAGAACCACCTCCTATACGGATCCTTGGGCGATCCTCTGACGTAACCACAGATCCAAAAATCAGATCCGTGATTCTGTTGTTTTGAGGCAATTCTTGGAAATCTGAAACCGCGCAATCCCGATCCCCGGTTCTAGATTTCCAATCCACGGATCTGGAGGGAGTCGAGCAGTTCCATGAGGGGCCGATTTCTAATTTTATTTCTTTTTCTTTTTCTTTTAGTTAAGTTGGGTTGGGGCTTCCCGGACACTCCCAAGGTGCTCCCTTGACGCTCCTTAGATGCTTCCTAGATGCTCCCTCATGGTAATGTTAAATTCTTGAAGTAAAAGTGACATTCTCCTTTATCTTCCATTTTCATCCTCTTACTTAAATTTTTAACATTACCATGAAATGAGTCGAGATGTTGGGGAGTGGTTCCAGCCTCATCAGACTTCATATGAAGAAAATAAAATTTCATATCCTATTCAAAATTCAGCAGACTTAATAGTTTTCAGGAATTTGAGATCAATGAGATTGTGGCATTTCAATAGATTATATCATGTGATTGGTATTTAATCAAGAGCACCAAGCCTGATATCTACCCTAGTGCTGGTGGTGTTAATTGTTGAACTCCTTTGTCATGGCCTTAGCAAAAAATCACCTTTCAATCAAGTCAAAATCATTGATCAAGCATGTTAAGATTACTCTACCATAGTTTAAGGCTTCAATTAGGTAGTTTGATCAAAATTGGGCATTGTTGAGTAATATCCCTAGACAATCGTGTTAGAGGCAAAGGCTAGACAAGAGGAGAAGAATCTAGATTCTAGATGGTTGATGCTCAAATAATTAATCATTGATGTACAATGGATGTCATATCTATTTTGATTTATGTACAAATATGCATGTTTTCATATCTTCTACACTAATTTGGTATTTTGGATGTTTTTTAATATAAATGCAAAAAAATATAAAAAATATATAGTAGACGCTTCTAAGGCATTTCGCTTCCTAGATTTTTGGAAAATGTCACTTCCGACACTTCACTTCCAAAAAACATCCCCGCTTCGTGCAACAGTGCCCCGTCCATTTCATCATCATTCATATGCCATATATCAATTATAGGATGTACCGAGGACTTGTCTTTCCTCTTAGGGGTTGGGAACATCTAATAGAGTCATTTATTATCCAGTCCTACCTAGGGAGGTAACACTACTTCGATATCAAAGCCCCAAATTTGGAAGGGAAACCCCATATGAAGTCTCAATTTTCCCTTGATTAACAAGCTTGGTTCACTGAGATGCACTAATGAAATATTGTACCTGATGATGAGGATGCAACATTGGACATTATATGTAAATGGCAAGTGGTTTCATCATGGGTTGGGCAACTTAATTGGCGCCCAAGTCCACTAGAAGATCATATTGACACCCCCAGGGGAATCATTGAGAACCATGGGACTCCCATCCTATGTAGAGCATCATTTCACGCCATGGGCAAATTCAACACCCTCAACACTCTGCTTATTGCCCCACATTATTCATGAGATGATGCACTTGGACTAGTGTGCCTCAATCGACTTAGCATTTACCAAGGGTGTGGCAGCTCATCCAAGGCCTAGAGGAGGTTTGTCTCACCCCCTGAGACATGGGAAGGAAAGCACCATCGTCAGAGCCATCATTATTGAAGCATTACAAGCTATCTTATCATCAGGAGACCCATGATACCAGTTTTTGTGCCCCAAACACAAAATTGGGGCACACATGATGACTTACATGCATAGTTAGGGGCCATCCCCTAGTTCAAGATTTATGGAGCCCTCTCACATTTTGGCACAAAAAGGACTCAATGTAACCTTCTGACGACCCTACATCAGCATGACATCATCATTTTGGTATGCATTTGGATGGCTAATTCATATTTTGTAAAGCTACTTGGTCGGCTTGTGACCAAGGGATGTATCTTGCGCATTTTCGTAATGTTGTGGGGCTTCTAGGCTTAATTCAACTTAGTAGATCATGTATAAATACATGAGAGATCATTTGAGCTACTCATCATCATCCACTTTGGATTAGTCTTCTTCGGATATTTTTGCACTTGTTTCTTTGGCTATTGGAGATCTTTTGGATGCATTTCGATGTATGGAAGCTAATTCACATTCTTCTTTTGAGCCATTTCTTGGATTTTTGTATGGAAATATTGCATGTCATCTTCTAAGTGCCTCATGTTGATGGAATTTTTCTCTTGAATTTGTTTAATGTATGGAATTGTTGCTCTAGAATATGCTAAAATTGTTTCCTAATTCTTGAATAATTTTTTGAAAGGCTTTCTAGTAGAGTATTGCATATGTTATTCAATGTATGGCATGTAATGAATTTTCCTAGTGGAGGAAAATCTTTGAATTCTCCATGAAACTCCATCATCTTTGAAGTGGATAAATGCTTAAGCGTGGTACCTAGGGCATCACTTTTAAGCCTCTTTAGAGGCGATGTAGATCATCTTGAACATCCTAAGACTTCATGTGCCCAAAGGACAAGGCACTAATAAGTCCTTGTTAGTCATCTTTACTTTTCATCCATAATTTTTCCTCTTAAAATTCGGTCCTTTTAAGGCCAGGGCGAAGATCTAGGGCTTGCAACGAAATTTTAGGGAGGAGATTTTTCGAGAATTCCAAAGCCTAAACATCAAGCTTAGGGTCTAGGCTACCTATGCTCCAAGTTTGGTGGGCATCCACTTGAGTTTCATTCATAAAATCTCTTGCCCTAGGTGTTGCTCCAAGAGGGAAACTGAAGCCCTAGGTTCTTCTCCCTCAACTTGAGGACTTCCTTGAAGGTTCTATGAGCATAGTACTTGTTGAAGTAAATCATAAGAAGCCTTTTATCTCGGGCCTTGACCTTGTGAATGCCTATTACCATCGAAAAACCTCAAAACCCTGCATCTTGTGCCTTCTTTTCTAGGGCTTTTCTTAGAGAGCAATTTGCTTCCTTGAAGCCTTGTACCTTTATTGAGCCTCTCTTTCAAATGAGCTCTAGCTTGACCACTTCGTGCCCTATACCTAGTATATCTATTCTAAGTGATCACCTTCATACCGGGACTCCTCCCATCAATGAAAATCCTTAAAGAGCAGGGAACCTTGGTTGTTGTGACAGTGGACCATTATCCCATTGCTAGCACTTAGTCTAGATCTTTGTCTTGTAGGGTTTCCCTCTCCAAGGCCAGCTAGATTTTGTTGTAACATTTTGGCTTTATTTCTAGGGAGAAGTAAATCTACCTTTAGCAAATATTTACCTTCTTCCCTAATTACAATATAAATCCTTATTTGGTGACTCCATTGGAAGAACGAAGCCCTCGTTTTTCATTGAGCTTCAACGTTCAATACTTGTAGGGTGAAGCAACCATTCCTTAAGGCAATTTTCATTCACCCTGGCAGCTCCCATGTCATTGATATATAAATACCAACAAAATGTTGAGTGAGTTGTTCTCTGCCTTGGATATAACATGGATCCCACAATACCCAAAATTGGAATACATGAGGGATGTGCCAATATTTGATGGGGATCCACTTACAGCAGCCAATCATATAGTCAAGTTCATCAGGTATATTTCAAGGCTGAACATAACCCAGCACAGTGACAAGATTCACTTGTTTATCCTATATATTGCTATGTATACTAATTTCCTTGAATCATGTGAGCCTAGAAGCATTTCCTCTTTCTCTATGTTGGTTTCATATTTCTTTTTGCATAAAGGGCCAAGTTCTCAAATTGTTGAAGAAGCATGTCAAACCTTGGATATATCCCAAAAGGAAGAGCTAATTGAGTATCTTAATGAGGTTGAAGGAGAATATGTTAAGCTTGATTCCTGAATCCTCTAGGGTAATCGGGACGAGAACATTGATGAGGACCTTGAGGACCATACTAAAGAAGAATGTAATAAAGGTCATGATGAAGAGGAAGAATTACTGGGAAGTGAGATTGTGGCTAGCCCTACTCCTGTCAAGGACGATGTGCCTTTTGAGGACCTTGAAGGAAGTGACCTCATCAATCTCTTGAAGGATAGTGTTGATAATTTCTTTCATATGGGAAATGGGATGTTAGTGGTTATTTCTTTGATAAGGACTAGATTTACAATATTGATGATGATGCTAATAGGAATCTTGTCTTACCCTATATTTCTTTCCATCATGAAGGGTTGATTATTGACATTTTTGAGCCATCCTTGGACCCTAGTCCTTAGAAGGATGAGCCTATGTTGGTTTCCCTTTTTCAAGATGTTCCCTGTAGTGAGCAACCCAATTGTTGTCATCTCACATCCCTATCATCTTCTTTTTTGTTCCCCTCCCAATGTTTTCCCATGACTGTTGAAATGAATCACGTGCTTAAAGGGGGGTTTGGGAAGGAATGATTGGGATTGACCATTAATTCTTCTATGTTCAAGCTCGAATTAATGGTCTTTGATTCCCCTTTTTACTTTGCTATCATGATCCCTTATCATAAAGTATCGTTATCATGTTTGCTTTCAAGTGTATATCACAATTGATCATAGGAGTAGGAAACGTGATCTTTGATCTAATAATATGTTGGTTGCATTGGCTATATTACTATACCTAGCACTTGCATAATGTAGCACGCATGGTAGAGTAGGATGCATTGCATATTGGTTTTGAATAGTAAATATCATCATATCATGTTCTCATGCTAGAATAGATGCATCATAGAATAGATTCTCTTTTCTATTGTTTTATTGTTTTCATGAAAACATGGGCAATAAAAGTACGCCCAAGACACATGCTTCCAACATTGTTTGTGATGTGCATGATACAAGTCTGTGGTCCCAGAGGATTGTTGGTGTTCTCATGACCTCCCCATTCGAGTACATGGATCTCACAGTCTGTAGTGAGTTCATGTCCCAGTTGGAGCTAGATGTTACCCACCAGAAGTGGGTGACCCCATAGGAGAATATTTTTGTCTAGATGTCTCTTTAGCCAGCCACCCCTGACAGCAACCGATGTCACGAATATATTGTGCCATTTGATCTCTACTCCCTGCATTAGTCATATGTCCCCTCGCCCATCTATAGGGTGCTTATGCTTGTTTGTCTTGGGCATTTTGGGCATGGATTATTGGGTGACTTGGGAGAAGGAAGGGCTTTGACCATGGTTTTGTTCCCTCGCCTTAAATATGGGATTAATCCTCGATCCTAGTCCTGTGGGATCTCCCCTATTGACCAATGGTTTCATGAAGGGCAAAACTTGTCAAACCCTGATTTTGGTAGCATGGTCACATTACTCGTTCCACATTTTTCACTCCCCTCTGCACATTACAAGCCCTATTACATCATTTTCCTTCCTTGGGTCCACATGACCACTAGGTCCACAAGGCACTGGCACACCACCTCCCCTTGTCCAAATATCAAGTTCGGGCCTGGAAATGTTGCCCCGGAAGTTGATGCAACTAACGGAAAGTCAAAAGCATATCATGGCCACAAGCAAGAAACAAAAGAAAAAGAATATTATAAAATGCAAAAGATGGTCAGGACATTAATTAGCACATGGGCAAAAAACAAACATAAGCTCTACCCCTTATCATGGCCATCACCCTAGTTCAGAAGGAACCATCAGTGCCCCCACATCATTAAGGAACCCATGCACGTCCCAACCCCTAGTGGGTGATGAATTTCCCCACCTTAAGTGGGTAACAATTGCTCTATATCATTCACAGCATGCTCTAATTTCCTGAAGCCCCAAGCAGTAATACAAAGTAAAATCAAGAAAAAGAAAAAGGCAAATAAAGAAAGGAGGAAAAAGAAAGGTTGGGGTAGCTCATGTAACCATGATTGCTCCCACTTACACCTATACATCCAATATGTGGACATCCCTCATTATTGCCAGTTTTTGTGCACCAAACACACAATTGGGGGCCGCATGATGACTTACATGGAGAGATAGGGGCCACCCCTAGTTCGAGATTTATGGAGCCCTCTCACACATTTTGGCACAAAGAAGACTCAATGTTGCCTTCCAACAGCCCTACATCAGCATGACGCCATCATTTCAGCTTGAATTTGGATGGCTAATTCATAATTTGTAAAGCTACTTGGTCGGCTTGTGACCAAGGGATGTATCTTGCCCGTTTTCATAATGTTGTGGGGCTTCTAAGCTTAATTCAACTTAGTAGATCATGTATAAATACATGAGAGCTCATTTGAGCTACTCATCATCATCACACTTTGGATTAGTCTTCTTGGGATATTTTCGCACTTTGTTTCTTTGGCTATTGGAAATCTTTTAGATGCATTTCGATGTATGGAAGCTAATTTGCATTCTTATTTGCAGCCATTGCTTAGATTTTTGGATGGATATATTGCTTGTCATCTTGTAAGTGCCTCACGTTGATGGAAATTTTCTCTTGAATTTGTTTAATGTATGGAATTGCTTCTCTAGAATATGCTAACATTGTGCCCTAATTCTTGAAAACTAATTTGAAAGGCTTTCTAGTAGAGTATTGCATATGTTATTCAATGTATGGCATGTAATGAATGTTCCTAGTGTAGGAAAACCTTTGAACTCTCCATGAAACTCCATCATCTTTATAGTGGGTAAATGCTTAAACGTAGTGTTAGATTTTGGTAGCATCGGACAAGTGTTCTAATCTCGATTTGTGTCTAAGAGGATAAGGAACATGAGATCTCCAAAACCCAAAGAAGTTTTCACAAGATAAACTTGTGAAATGCCTTAATTAAATTAATTAGTCGTCATTTAAATTTTTCCTAAGTGTCACTTAGGAAAACTGCTTAATTAATGGAAATTAATTAATGATGATTGAGAATGCTCTAGAAACTCACAAGGATCGAGTCTAAGATGATCTTAGACGTTGATGAGGATCAAACATGGCCACTGAAGCTCCAATGAGAGATTATAAGAGCAAGTCAATGGGATGGAGAAAGACACAAGAGGGAGCGAGTTCCTTGGCAGATCAAGCTATCCAGTTGCAAAGATTCAATGAGGAAGTGAATTTAAGCTAGAGAAGGAGAGCATGAGTGATTGAGGGAGAAACGGAGAGAATTTCGAAGGAGTTTCCTAATTTTCCAATGTCGGAGAGGCGAAAAGAGTGAGGCCGAAATTATTTTCCAAAGAGGTCGAATAGCCAGTGTAAGCAGCCAGGAATATCAGTGTGTGTGCCAGAAAGGGAGTTGTTTCAGTTGTTGGAGGTTGGGAGATCACCCAGAAGGCAGAGCGAATCATTTCCAGAGGCAAAGGGAGGTTGGATAGCTCAGTTGGAGTCAAATTGCAGGCAGTACAAATATCCCAGGCCAGTAGTGCAAGTTCCAAGTAGGTCGTGTTGCCGAGGAAAGAGAACAAGCAGGCCAAAGGGAGGTCAAGTTTGTTTGTAGAGGGAGAATTTTTCTCCATACTATTTTGGCTAGATTATTTGCCAGAGGATAGCTTGGGCATTCTGATATTGTACTCTAATTTTTACTGTTGCATTATAATAAAATAAACCCTGATCTGCTACACCGATTTTACCTTCATGGTTTTACTGGGGACTTAGTCCAAAAATTATTTTGTTGATTTTATTGTGTGTGCATAATTTTCTCAACTTCCAGTTTATATTCTGCATCGTATTTTATTTTTGGTGAAGATTACAATTGTGAGTTTATCGATATTTGTCGTAATAACAAATAAACTGCGGAACAGTTAGGAGATAAATTTCTACTAATTGCAATCAAGGAATTTTCACATGTGGTACCTAGGGCATCATTTTTAAGCCTCCTTTGAGACAATTTAGCTCATCTTGAACATCCCAAGACTCCATGTGCTCAAAGGACAAGTCACTAATCCAAGTCCTTGGTGACCATCTTTACTTTTCATCCATAATTTTCCTCTTAAAATTTGGTCCTTTTAAGACTAGTACAAAAATCTAGGGCTTGCAGCAAACCGAAATTTCAGGGAGGAGAAGTTTTGGGAATTCGAGAGCCTAAACATCAAGATTAGGGTCTAGGCTACCTATGCTCCAAGTTTGGTGGGCATCCACTTGAGTTTCATCCATAAAATCTTAGAGAGCGATTTGCTTCTTTGAATCCTTGTACCTTTATTGAGCCTCTCTTTCGAATGAGCTCTACTTGACCACACCATGCCCTATACCTAGCATATCTATTCTAAGTGATCACCTTCATATTGGGACTCCTTGTTAACTTTCCACTTTTTATGCTTAGTACAATCAGTTAGCCCAATCTTTTCTTCAATAAGTAATCAATTTTAAGCTTCCAATGATAAATAGCAATTATAGATAGAACATTGAATGCAATGTACAATAGAAGACAATTAGGAGCAATAACAAGAGACATAAGATTTGGTCAAAGACTAAAGAAAAACCTCAGAAGGGGCAAAACCCTTTCAAATTCTTCTTCTATTAGATTGTAATCAAATGTTCAGCAAAGAGATACAATGTTCCAATTCATCAACCAAGAGTCAAAGTCAAACCTTTGACTAACCAACAAAACCAAACACTCAATATCCAAATGATGAGCCCAATAGTCAAATCTGGTCAACAAGTCAAATCTGAAATTTTGGTCAAAGTAAGTAGCAATTGTAGCAGTCCCAAATGGTCAATGGTCAACAAGCCTCCAAAAGAGCTCGGTCAACAATCAAAATGTGCAGCCTTGAATGCTGGTCAAGGAGCAGTCAAAACAATCCTCCAAACTCAGTCAAAACAATGCTATGCTTTTTCTATCTTATATTAATGTTTAGAGGGTGATATTAATG
>APFE030559105.1:0-16080 GCA_000404065.3 Pinus taeda
GCTCTAAGGAAACAACTATAACGATATCAGAATTTTGATTTCTTCGGAATAAGACCATGATTTGAACTTTAGCAATACAGGAGTTTTGCTCTCATTTTCGCTCAGCTCAGCTCACGGTTTCATGCCTTTTCTTTCTGTCTCTGGGGTTGTCATCCTCTAGTTGGGGTTTATTTGCGGCAATTTTTGGTGGACGTGTTGTGGCCTCTTTCGTCGGCATGGCTGGATTCTCTTTGGTTCAGGGTGTGTTTGGAGGTGACGCCACTCTACCTTCGACCACTTTTATTGTCTTTGTTGTGTTTTGCACCTTGGATAAGGAAATATTGTCCTTATGCATTCTACCAAATTTATTAATTGCAAAGGTCACCCTCCATCTGTCCATTGAAAGACGTTGCAGTATGTTTGTTGTCCAATTGGTTGCATGTTCCTGTCCCTCAAAATGAGTTAACAGCGTTGCAGTATGTTTGTTGTCCAATTGGTTGCAGGCTCATGTCCCTCCAAATGAGTTAACAGCTGCCAAAACACGAAGAATGTTATGGCAATTAACAAGAATTCAGGGTTAAGGTATGACAGGAGGAAAGAATGCATCCCATCCAATTTTTCTGAAATTAATTTCATTTATTAACTTCAACAGTTGAGCTTGGTTTATACACCCCATGGTAATGGTTTAATGATTGAATAATCTCCATTGCCTACAATCATAACTCCTTGTTCCAAAGTAGTACCTTTATTAGCTATAGAATCTGCTACCCCATTGAGATTTCTTTTGGCATCAAAAAAGACAATTGGTACAAATTTTTCTAATGGAAGATTTATTCGATGTCGTAAGATGGTTAGGATTTGACTAGGTTTTCCTTTAATTTTTCTCACCTGTTGGATTACGATCATTGAATCACCAAAAAAATATTATATGATGAAATTCTCTTGAGAGTGCCAACTCTGATCCTCGCCATATAGCTAAATACTCAACCTAGTTGTTAGTTGAAGCCCCTAATCCCCAAGGAAATTGGATCTCCCTTTCTTCGTCAGGACAAAAGATAACCCCTTCCACTCCTACGTCCCAAATACTATATCATATTTTAATCAAATATGAAAAATCTTTTTTTTTTTTTTTAAATATTACCTTTCTTTGTCATGATTACTTATTTTATTTATCTAACCAACTATTGGTCAAATTGCAATGTCCATCCCCCGATCGGGGTGAGCTGGACGGCGAGCGAAAGATCGAAGTTCAGGCGGGAGAGGTTGATATCCAAAGCAGGGGAAGATCAGGTAATGATGGCCCGGATAGCCGGACCATTAAGATGATTCACATCTCAAGGTGGAGCGTCAGGAGAATAGGGCGGAAGAGAGGTGATATCCACTGCATGTCAGATGGAAACGGCAAGTTTGCAGGCTCAAGCAAGGATTGAAAGCACAGGGGAGGTAAATGCAGGAACAGGTGGCAGAAGGAATCCGTTCTCATTGCAAGCGGAGGGCAGAGGAAGCAGGCGCGCAAAAGCGGGTGGCATGATAAATATCAGCGGAGTAGGGAGGATCGAAAAGCAAGTGAGAAGAGGAGTGTAGCGAGACGAATAGGTTCTGACGACCGAGAGCAGCAGGGTAAGGAGCCCAGAGCCGAGACGCAGGTGAAGATGGAAACCAGAAGGCATGGGAGAAGCAGGGAGTCCGTCGCCAATGAAGGGGTTAATAAGTGGAGTGCAAAGGATAAAGGAAAGGCGACGGAGCAAGGTGTTGGAGAGACAGTCACGGTCCCGGATGACAGCGAAGAAGAGGTGGAATTGTTTAATTCAGACGAGGATAACTGCCATCTGCCGCGGGCTAAATGGGGAAGGAGTGAAGTCGTTGAAACAGAAGGCAACCAGGATTTGTGGGAGGGTGAAGGATGGAGAAGTTGCGAGCACGGAGGAGTTAAAGAGGAGGGCAGTGTGTATGGCTCGAGCAGGCGGACTGCGGTGGGAGAGGGCAGCAGGAGAAGGGGCAGGGGAGGTCGGAGAGGCCAGCGAGGCAGGGGCAGGGGAAAATCAAGGAGTCAAAGGGAGGAGGAGGCCCCTTCTTATGGAAGGAAAACCAAGGCATCAGTGGGAAGGAAAGTGTAGTTTGCTGAAAAGGCCTACTACCAAAATTCTAATAAAGGAGTCAGGAGAATTATCTAGCATTTGGAGGAGGAGGCTATCCAGGACCAATCTGACCCTGAAATGGAGGATTGGGTTTATCTCCTCCCGGATCCTGACAACACGAGAGGCCGCATGACCCTTTATAAACAAGCATTGCATGTTTATTGGGTCATGAAGCGGCTACTTGCCAAAGCCATGGAACAAGTTGCAATGGAAATGGTGAAGCTTTCTCAAGGGATTCCTAACCTCAAGAAGGAACTGAAGAATATACAGATTACCCTGCTCATGCAGGACAGAAGGATGGATGAAATTCAACAGCAGCTAAAGCATTGCCACCCTGATATCAAGAGGGATATGGACCAGCAGCCAGGCAAGGAGGCATAGTCTTGTTAGTTTTCATCCTTTTTTGTTTTTATGAAGAATGTAGAGGACAGTCTTATCATCAAATTTTGTTATGATAGATATAGAAGGAAGATGGGGAAATAGGTAGTCTCTACGATTGTATAGTGCATATAGTCTGGACAAATAGACTTAAGGATTTTTATTTTTGGATGGCAGTGAAAGACTTAAGATGGCCAAAAATACCTGGTTTCCCCTTGGGGCGGGTTGAGGTCATCACGTTTATGTAATGATTTTGACTTGATGAAATAGAAGTAATAGTCCCTCCGCAGTTTACAAAAAAAAAAATTTGCAATGTCCATAACATTAACCTTCTCACTCCATCCAAAAACGAAGTTCAACAAAGACAATATCTAAATGCAAGGACTTGCTATCCTACTCTTCTTATTAAGTTAGTTTTATTCAAACTAAATAAATTATGAATATATTAGGGAAATCATATAAAGTAAATGGTCGATAAACACCTATAAACATCAATTCATAATAAGCATTAAAATACTTACTTCATGATACATCTTACCTTGGTAAAACTAAAAAAATCATAAAAACTAACTAAATGATAACTAGCCCCGAGGGTTAGCTCAATTGGTTGAGGTCTCCTTGCTAAAGCATCACGTTATGGGGTCAATTCTCCTCGATGCTCTTGGGGGTTAGGCTCTGATTGGTTTGGCCAGCGAGATGTGATCCCTTCGGGTGGATCTACCTGTATTTTCCTCGAAAATAATAATAATAATAATAATATAAAATAAAAAATAAAAAAAAAAATAAAAAGAAATAATAAAAAAATAAATAAATAAAAATTGCAAATTATAACTCTATTTTAAATCATTGTTATTATTATTTGTCGATCAAACAACTTCTATTTATTCTTCAAAACATTACAAAGTATTTGCAAGTGGTTCACTTCTCTCTTGGCCTCACTTCGGCCGGATTTGTTCGCTAAGTGAGAGATACAAAAGTTGATAGCAAAGTGTCAAAAACTATATCATGTCCAACAACATGCACAAAGCATCCAAAATACAACGAGAATACATATGAAACCTACCGCCATCAAGGATTATGAGGGGGAGTCAGTGTTTGTCCTGCATTAAAAAGGTATGGGAGTCTAGGGCCCCCATGTACATGAAACTCCAAGTAGTCAATACTGCCCTCTATTTGATTTAACCTCTCATGAGTGTGTCTTTGGCTCTGTTTAAGTGAAGACATCTTATCCAACATTTCCCATTGATTGTTGTAATTTGTTCATGAAAGGTATCACCTTGTTTCAACCATCATGCCTTTGTTTCCCCGACCCCACCAAGAGTGTAATAACACTTCACAGTTGTCTATCAAGAGACTCCAAAGATTGTGGCTCACCCGCATGACCAAGAAATGACACATTGTAATGCGCCGATTCACCTTCAAAAAATGCCTCGATGCCCCCATCACCTTCCACTTCACCCACCCATTGGACACGACCTACCAGGTCTCCACGAGGTCCATCACCATTTCTAGTATGCCCCCTTCGTCTGAGCATCCCTCCAAATTAACTAGACCATCATGACTAGTTAAATTTTGACCGCCAAAGTGTCGTTGTTTGGTAAGGGTGTCCCACTACAGAACTTGGTGATATAGTAACTATCAGACCCTACAGATTCTACCACCAATGTCATCAGATGTACACCCTCGAGGTTCCAGAAACTCCACTTGGACGCAATCCCCCATGCACCTAAAGGACTAATCATCCTGAAGCAAAGGGAAAGTGCTTGAGACCCCAAGCACCTACACTTAGTCTCAATATAAATAGATGGCAGAGTTTTGCAGCATAGACCATAGAAGACTAAAGAGACCCTTGTAAATTCCACAAAGCACAAAGATGAGGAGACCCAAAAAGACTTGACTTCCACCATACCCAGATTTCCAATTACAACAAAATTCTTAAGGCCTAGAGGGAAAATTGTATTAGTTACTAGGCCAACAAGAGAGAAAAACCACGCCCTTTGAGTTTTTGTAGTGAGAAAATGCAGTAGAGTTATGGTCTGCACCACGTCTAACCAGCCCCAGGAAAACTCACCACCCTACCACTCTTTAAGGTCCCAAACCCTACAACTCAACACACTGAAACAACTAGAGCACTAGCACCTCCAACTTGCATGATATTCCCTCTCTGAAGCAATAAAACTAATGGGAATGCACAGGTTGGTGGTATGTGTATACTCAATGTTCACCTTACCACCTTCCAAATCTTCCATAACCAGAAAAAACAATTGATGAAAAAGAACCATAGTCTATATTATAACCTCCTTTACTTGCCTCTCGAAGTATCCAAGTGTCCTTCACCACTTGCACCACTTATCTCCAACTTTTATTATGTGTCGTCATTATATCTTGTGGGAGGATCGTCTCCCCTCCCCCCTCATTTATCTGTCCTCATTCATCCACCCCCATCGAGGTAAATCATCATTATATTTATATATATAATCATGAAATAGTATTCTTAATAATGGAGATATACCCTAGGGGTGGTAGGAGTGGGAGGGGATATCCTTTGCCCCGACGATCAAATAGAGGCTCAATACACTTGGGGCCTAGTCATAGCATTCAATAATCAAGTTGAATATCTAGCGGACTCGAAACAACAATTGAAGAGAAAAATTCCAAAATCCTATTGTTTGGAGACTCTATGATTGTGATTCGCCAGGTTCAAAAAGCTAAAGGATCGCAAAATTCAACTCTCCCCCCCATTCTACAAAGAATTGTGTTGCAAATATTGATATTTGAGTAAATATATTTTTATCACGTTTATATAAATTTAAATGAAACAACATATTTACTAGCAAATGGAAAAAAGGATCCTAGGAGTGGATCATCGAATATTGAACACATGTCTTCCATGAATTCTTTGTATAAAGTACAGGGAAAAAATCATGGTTATAAAAGTCTACATTGTTGAATTGGGGGACAAGCTAGCAATAAGGAGTTAAGAAAATTTATATACCCCTCAGGAAAGCAATTCATGGCTAGTAATATGACACTTGCAAGGATGGAAGGGTGGCCAACATTTACTTGTTAGCCACATAAATCACTAAATGTGAACCCCTACCTTATCAAATTTAACATCTGGTGTATGGAGGAATTTGCATGAGAGAAAAGGTGGCCTTGAATTTTAAGTGTTTAAGGAAAGAGATCACACAAGTGATCAAAGCCTCGACTTTGTTACAACATTTAATCCGACACACAATGGAGTTAATGTTTCTCCTCTTCTATATCTTACGAACGTCAATCCAAGCAATCACTCAGGATTCTGAGATGGATTTGGAAGCATTGCAATTTGATGCTATAGGACATCGAGACAAGGGCATCAGAGGTTATACGGGTTATAGTAGTTATTCTCCAACCACCCTTTTCGTTGATAAGCAACCCCATTCACGTGCAGAGGATGCTGTCATTTCTAGGGATTCAAAGAGCGACGCAATATAGCCTCATCATGGTGGAGACCAGGACATCATCTTGTGAGGAAGAACAGGCTCATCTGAACTAGATCTTGACTAAATAGTTAGAGTCAATTGAGGGGTTGTTTACAACAGTGAACCATATTTGATTCATGGAAGAAAAGGAAAGGGATACTTACCAGCTGCTAACAGAATTCAAGGAAAACTCCAACAGTGGTGTCTAATACATTAAGGAAGAAGTAGGGACCAATGCAGAGCCTCAGAGGGAAAAATCTAGAGCAGTTCATGGGGAAGATTTAGCAAGCAAAGAATGATGCATCTAGCACCAAGATGAAATTACTAAAGAATAGACCTCCATTGCTAGATAAATTTTCAAAATATGAATTTTCCTCATGTTATGTAGATACAAGCTTTTGTTAGGTATTTTTGTAAGTTTTACAGGCATATGTTTGGAACTTTAGGCAAAAATAGCCATAAGAATAGGCTAGACATAATATGGACTTTTGAAAGTAGTTTAATTCTTGAACAAGAATACGGGGAACCAAATTTTTATATTAATGCAAATATCTATCCTTTCCTTTGAAAAAAAAAACATTGGAGATATACCCCACTTCACCAAGAAGATTCCTAATCTTCAAATACTCTTGTTGCAATCTCATGGGCCAATACCATGGATTATCAATATCACATGCCCAAACCATAACTCACTTCATGACACTTGTTCATATGACATTTTTTTAATTACTCAATTTAATTAAAAGGGAAAAAATGACAAGTAGTTTGGAGATAAGTTTCAACTTTTGATTTGTGTATACAACTGTGAATATTCCATGAAGGTTAAATCTCCAATATCCACTTAATAATTATTGTTAATTAAATTAAAATATTGGAAGCTCTATTTCAAAATAGACACATTTATCAACATAATTACAAGCAAAATTAAAAAATAGTGCACTAAAAGATAAATCTTTTGTGATTTTCAATGTTGGGGAGGGTTACCTCTCTTTTGTAGAAGAAAACATAAAGAGATGCATTGAATTAATAATAACAATAATAATATAATGAAAAAAAATATATATATATATAATATATATTAATTCGATTCTTTTTTTAGAGGTTAACATAAAGAGATGTATTGATTTAAAATAAAATTAAAAAAATGGAAGAAAAATATTTTAATTCAAAAAGAAAAAAAATGTTTGTATATTTAAAACCAACTTAGATCCATCTTAACTTCAAATCTATCAAGTTAGAGGAATCAAATCTCCTCACATCCAAACCTCGTTTAGAGTGAAAAGAGATCTGATCTAGTTGTGATGGGTAGATCTAGAGTTAAAATGGATCTAGGTTAGTTTAACTTCCTCCTTTAAATAAGTTATATACCACATGAATACCATAGTTCTCATAACATGGGTGAATACCATGAAGTTGTTTTTATTTTAACATTTTTTTGACCTAATAAAAATGTTTTCACGTTATTAATTTTATTTTTATGTGATAAGAATTCCATAGGTTGAACGATATTTATTGAATATTTTACCTCTATATTATTTTAATTACTAATTATGTTTTTTACTTTATGTGTATTCTTATATAAGAATATCATGGGTTGTCAAAACCTAGAACCAAGAAACCACTAAAGATAAATTAACTAATTTACCTCTATTTTATTTTTTGTTTTATTTTTATTTTTTTATGTAATTTGAGCCAGTGAAAATGTTTAGGGATAAGACATTACAACATCTCTACATACTCCCGAGAGTGCCTCTTTCCTGCTAGAGATTGCCTCTTGCCGCAATGAACTTTTTAACTCATTTTAAGTAATTACAATGATCGGTGTGTTTATTTTGGAATATGACTTCCAAATTTTTAATTTAATTATTAAAATAAATTATTAGATGGATAGTAAGGATTTAACCTGCACATAATATTATAGCATATTCTTAGTAGTGGTCACTAATTAAAAGATGAGATTTATCAAGTAGTTATGTCATTTTCTCCCTTTTAATTAAACTAATTAATTAAAAAAATTGTGATATGAGCATGTGTCATTATGCTCATAGTTATGGTTTTTTTAGTTTGTGGTATTAGTAAGTCATGGTATTGACCCATAGTATTATAATAAATTCTATTTACAAGTGAAGATATCCATGTTAAAGTGAGGATAAATCTTCATGGCTAAAAATATTGTTACATGTTTGTATACATGTTTAACTCATATATTAATAATAATAATATATAAAATTATAATTAATTTATTTTTAAGATTTATTTTAATTTTAGCAAAGTGAGATGTGTCATAATGTCTTGATGCCTTATTGGTGTTCACCAATGCTAATTTTAAACAAAATACAATTAATACTAAATAGGTAAATTCTAAATTTGTGAGGGCGTAAGGTTAGTTTTTTTTTACGCAAATAATAAAAGCTTTGTTATTAACTTTGTGTCTGGTCATAACCAGATACATGGGAAGTTTACATATTGCTCGAAATGATGAGAGGTCCTAAGAGGAAAGAAGGATAAATCTCTACATGATCTAACAGATTTTTGCTACAACCCTTCCTGGTGCCAAAATTTATACTTTTTCTACTATAGATTCGATAAAATTGACCATTTTCCAAGATACATTTATATGGAATTGTCATATCTTACTAAGGTGGATCAATTGACATTTGGTTTGTAGGTGCACTACTTGTTGTGCTTCTTGAGTCTTCATTGTTCCTTTGAGCTTGGAGATCAGCTAGTTGAAGGTGCATCCCATCCATCTCATCCTCCATGCATTGAATTTTAACCTGTTGACTTTGCACAATTTCTGTCAGAGCCATAATTTGATGACGTAGATCTGAGACCTCCGTGTACCGATCTAGAGGCAAATGTAGACATAGGTGGCATTGTTGAGGCATTGGAATTTTTGCACAATCCCTTTTGTTGATTATGTCCCGTGAGGTGCTAGTGACTTCAAAACAATGGATCGAAAACCACAGAAGGGCAGGGTACATTGTCAATCCAATACAATGACCAACCCAACTTTTTGTGCTTAAAACTAACATATGTGCTAACTCTGTAACCCTCTATTATTGCTCGAACATAGAGACAAAGAGATGTAATGGTTGGAGATTTGCTTCTAAGGCTGATGAGGCTCCTGGAGATGTTGATTTTGATAGAGCACTATGCTCTACACATTTATTTTCCTCTAAGAAGCAATTCTCACTCTTGAAACAAAATTGAATGGAATAGAAACTGCTTGGAGGAGAAATAGATTAGGGAAAGGATGACTCGTGGGTGAGAGAGTAGTAGAGTCATCCCACAGATGTTGCCCAATTCTATCCTTTCCATTTGACTAATCCTCGTATTTAACCATGTTGGACATATTTTGCAGCCTCATCATGAACCCAACATACATGAACATATGTGTATGATTCTAGATTTCCCGTGCTTTCCAGATTGCCATTGACATCAAAACCTGGAGGAGGTGACTATCAATGTCAAATTTACAGAGTACGGTGGAGTGTGAGAGATATGGTGAAGGGCTTGAATTTAATTTCAAACCAACACTTTTATGCAAACATTCCTTGTCTCCAGATGAGGAAGATGTCCTTATGAAGGATTTGGCACCCTATGGTCACCATATGGATGGCTTCACATGAACATATAGCACATGGATAATAGGAATGATGTCATTGGCTTTACTAACCATGAGGAGCGAGATATTCTAATCTCGTAGATGATTAAAAAGGATATTGCTAATAACTAAGCTTTGTGCATTCTTCTTTTGAGAGTTTCGCTTATTGGTGGAGAAACAAGGCAAAACATTTTCCTTGATGATGGGATTTGTTTCCAAGTGAGTTTGTTGTTAATCCTAAGTTTCTCGTCTTCTAGTTGGAAAGATTTATTGGCTTGCACATCAGCTTCCTGATTCTTATTGCAGAGAATGTGATCAAAATACTCATGAGAGAAAGAATCCAAGATGCCAGAAATTCTGCAAATAAGGAGAGAAAGTATTGTTCATACGGAGAGAAGTCAAGAAGAGGTACCAAATAATTGAAATATAGTCCCCTAGAACAACAATAGAAGAGATACCCTATTCTTTGGCTAGTTGAATGCTTAGAAGGAGACCATACATTTCAGCAACTTTGTTCGATCTATGCCCCATGCCCTAGGCAAACTTGGTTTCCATTTCTCCTTTGACATTTATGATAATACCTCCCCCTTTTTCCACCCCTATGGTGTAAGGTTAGTTAATAATAGGGCTTGAATCCATTACAACAACACACTCATTATGAACTCAACATGTCAGTTGTGAAAATTAAACTCTAATGAGAAGGATAATAATCATTTCACTCAACCACCTAATATAAATCCAATTAATTGTGAATCTGTAAAATAACATCAAATAAATGATTCTCGGATCCCGGTGTCACACGGTAAGAGCTCATGAACTATGTGGATGACATGCAATGGATGGGTAATTAATGAGGGACGTCATCGGTGTCCCTCATATCATTTCACCACCCCCCTCTAGGTTGCTCTGCATGAGAGAGGTCGTGGTATGATGGACAATTGAAATATGGTGGTTGATTTGGGGGAGTGCGACTTCATGCAGACTTTTTCTGAGCTTTTTGGGATCTTGCGGGTGGCATGTGAGCTTGCAGAGGTTGAAGAAGGATCGACGGGTGCAAGGGTTGACGGAATGGATAGGGGCAAGTCTCAAGCGTGGTGGAAGGGGTTATGCCCGTCATTACCCGTCTCTCCCACCGAAGCTCCGTCATCAAGCAGTTGCATTGGAGGAGGAAGCCATGGATGTGGAAAGTTCAAAGGTGGACGCATTATGTTTGGTTTTGGCATGGGTTGTCCATGAAAGGAATGAGGTGCATAAAATTGTGGAGAACAGGCTCTCTGCTACTGATTTTCTCATGGTTAAACTAGTTTTTTCGGTTCATATGGTGGTTGGGGCATTAAAAGTCGACATGAGAGGGATGGATAAGTTCTTTGTTCCACCACATGTTGACTCTACTTAGGGCTCCCATGTCAGCCCCTACACTCCTCCAGCTCCACCAGATAACTCTCTGTATGTGTGTATTCGTAGTCAAGGTTGTATTTGTGGTAGTGATTGTGTTCATGGCAATGAATGTGTTCGAGGTCATGATGCTGAGAATGCTCCTCCAACCAATGAGGATGTGTTTGTGGATTCTGAGAATGCCCATGGAGCTATTCCCAATAGCTCAAGATAAAAGGTCCTTAACTTGGTTCTTGTCTTCTCTAGTATGGTTCTGGTCTATCCTGTTTTATTGCTACTATATATCCCTAGTCTGTTAAGGCCATGTCTTGTTTTGTTCTAGTCAGTAGACAATTTTGGCTTTGTTCTGCCATGACAGTAGACTTCTCTTGCTCCTTGACACAGAGCATCGTGGCAGTCCTGTCACTTGTTGTTTCTATGTAAATTCTGTGATTTTCTATTAATATGATTTATATAACATTGCAAAAAAAAAAACATCAGATAAATGATATAATCATTAAAATAACATTGATAAGTGACATATAACATATTTCATAATCTCACTAATAGACGAAGTGGCTTTTTGGATGAATATGGTTGTAACAGCCCTTGGTTGATTTTCCATGTAAAGAAAATAAGACCAAGGTCATGGGACACTTATTCCAAGATGAATGGTGGGTAAACATTATAGTGGGCATCACTTGTGGTTTAATTAATGACTATGGAAATTGGCAAAGGAAAAGAGGTAATAAATGGCATTTAATTATGAAAATAAAGGAAAATAGGAGAAAAGAAAGGT
Source organism: Pinus taeda (assembly GCA_000404065.3). Classification (NCBI taxonomy): domain Eukaryota; kingdom Viridiplantae; phylum Streptophyta; class Pinopsida; order Pinales; family Pinaceae; genus Pinus; species Pinus taeda. The sequence continues at coordinate 11,740 of APFE030559105.1, forward strand.
GAGGAGACACAAATTTGTCTGCAAGGGAAAATTAGAGGTAAAATGAAGAAAAAGGAAACATCAATGATAAAAAGGCACCTGAGAATTAGTTGAAAACTTGTGCTCATATTTTGATCGAGATCAGCAAAGGAGAAAGAACTAGCACTTGAACAAGCTAGTAAGGAGAGCAAGGGTGCATAAGAGGAAGCTTGGACAATGGCAAGTAAGGACAAAGATTAGTTGTGGATTGCAGGTAACAGTGTGCATGTGAGATTTAGCATGTTAATTTTTGGATGCATGGTATATGCATGTGGTTCCTTGGTTATGTGTTGTCATTCACATGGAGATTTTCCTAAATTGACAGTGGTTTCAATCTTTCCTTGCCATTTCTTGGATAACCATGGTGTTGTGGGTTTCCCACTTGTGTTTTTTATTGGTTCTTAGGTTCCCAATGGTTGTGGTTTGGAACAAATGTTTTGGAGCCTTGAAAAACTTGGGTTGATTTAATAGTTCTTGGAGCCTGCAAGTTGGGACAAATGCTCTGGAGCCTTATGGGTTGAGTTACTAGTCCCTGGAGCAGCAGGTTGGAACAAATTCTCTAGAGCCCTGAATTAGTTGTGGGTTGAGCTACTAGTTCCTAAAGCCCTGGACAACTTTGGTAGAGAACGATATGGTTGATGTTAGTGATTTGTGGAGCATATAGGGGAGATCATTGTGGTTGAGGGTTGAGGCAGTTTGGCCTCTAGAAGCCTTATTGATTTTTTTTTGGTTTAACCCATATGATCCCACATTCATGCTTAAAATATGGCATGGGGGTGAATGGCTGAAAGAGAGATTTGGTTCGGCCTAATCTATGGTTGGGTGATATGTGGAAGTAATTGACTTGGTTGTCTTTTGCATATGATAATATGAACTATTTTCCTATTGTAATATATGAGCACGTGTACTAGTTATTATGGTGATCTTATGGCTAATTTGTTATAGTTTTTGTTATGGTTATATGCTAGTTATATGCCTGGCTATATGATTTTCTCTAGATATGGATATTTTTCATGATTTGATAAATTATTGAATGGTTGATGAATGCATGGGCTAACAAGTGTTATTGTGGCCAGCTAGAGAGGGAATTGAGCCTACTTGGTGATTTTCGAATGAAGTTCAGAAGTTTATGATCACATATGCATTCATGACCTGTAGCTTATATGTTTGTCATATGTCTGATAAAATTCCTATCTTGCATTAGGCATGTCTAGGTCAAGATCTTCCTTAATTTTTAATTGTTTAAAATTGTTATCATTATTGATATGATTATGGAAAGTTATAGGCAATTTTGGGCATTGTTTTGGAGGCTTGCCTTAAAAAGTGGCGTAGATCTCGCAACCACATGCATGCAATCTTATGGGTGTGATTGGAGGATAAGCCTAGTGAAAAAGAGTTCCATCTTAGGGATGGATCACCTGGGGTGGTTTGCAAAGTCTCGAGTCATCTGTAATTCCTAAGGGATGTTCGTTTGTTGTCGGTTTGTCAGCCACACTTCCATAACTGGAACTTGGGGGTCGGGTCATATCATAGCGATACTCATCTCATGTTTACCATGGGGAGCTTGAAAAAGTGGGTAAATGTGGACGAAGACAGTTATACTAGTAATACACTTTCTAGCGAGATTGCAATTTCTTGTTATTTAAAATACACTTTTGAAAGCATAAATGGATTCAACACCCTGAAAAACCCCAAGGAACTTGATCTCTACAAATTAAACTTATAATTTTTAAAAATTTATATCGAATTTTGAACAAAATTAACCAAAAAAATATATTTAGAAAAGCGCCATTTCGTCTCTTAGTTAGTTTGCGCCTATAACATACTATCCAAACTTTAAAAAAATAACATTCACCCAAATAAATTTATACCATTATTAACCCCCACGGGTGCAGCTGGTTGGCCAACGAACGTACTTCTAAGGTGTTTGTGCTGTGGTGCAGGTCACAGGTTCAAACCTCATCTTACCCATGCGTTGTGCTTAGGGGTGGTGCAGTTGCACCTAGAGGTTATAGTGGCAGGCCTCAGGGATCGACCCCATGTCATACGAGTACGAGAGTCGACTTGTTATAGAAAATAACAATTATAATAAAATAAAAATAAAAATACCAGTCACGAAGAGAAGGCACTAGACGGGATCTGAAGGCGCTCCACTCTGAAGCACCTCAAGGTTCAAGTTAGGTTTTCGGTCATCGCTCTGCTATCATTGTCGTTGCAATCATCATCTATCTGTATTGTGGAGCTATCACCGTGACGGCTTGCGGTCTGCTGCTCTACCTCATCACGAGACGTTACCTTCGTCCCCGATTCTATCTGCAGCTTGTTAGGATGGAGATTGATGTTGTCGATTATTCCACTAACCCGAATACCTATGAACCTATTTGGTCACTCACTCATGTAACGCCAGAAGTGTTGGGTTCTGGACCACCATGCGCACTCTCCCCACCGTGGGCAGGACTGTTGTCTGTCAATGTGATTCTCGGACCATATGTGCCCTACCAACCGCTTTCAGCTCTCTCTGCTACTTCTTTAGGGCTCGATTTCCCTCCACTCTCACCAACCACCCTCAATCTTCTGATTTCCTGCATAGAACCCTCCCCATCCTCCGATCCGCTATCGCCTGATGTAATCCTACAACCCTCCTTGTCCCCATCCCTCTTCATTAGGGTTTACACAAGCTGGAAGCTTCCCTGTACAACCTTCTAATCTGGACATCATCACTAAACCCACTTCCATTATGGGGCAGACTTCTATCCCCTCAAGCAGTTTTAATATTCCGACTGTTAACCCTCAGAACAACTCTCTATCACCGCAGGCAGATTCACATGATATTTGGGATCCCTCCTGGGACCATCCGACGACACCCTGGTCAGGAAAGGAAAAGAAGAATAAGTGTGTCAAGGCGTCACGCAAGGACCTCTCTCTTTGTTTTAGGGAAAGAGTAACTGTGGGTGAAGTGGTGGACACAGCGAACAGGGTGATGGTGGATCGTGTTAGGGGAAAAACATATTCGACAGAGCGTCTTTGCCTTTGGGCTTTGGAGATTTGGGGCAATCTACTTAAGAAACTTCCAACTATCACTACATTGGTGCGAGGTTGGTTTTCTCTCAGTTTTCACAAGGAAGAATACACTAAATGGATACTTTCCCGCTTTTGGCATATCGAAATGGTCCCTGAGCTACTTAAGAGATGGAGCCCTCTCTTCGATCCAAAACGAGAGCAATTGGGTGTTGGATCGATTTGGGTTTGCCTACCCAGGCTTCCATTACATTTCTGGTCAGAGGATATATTTACTCGCATTGGCAATGCACTAGGCACCTATTCGGATCATGATAAGTCATGTTCCTCATTAGGTAGTAAATCATTGGCTCGAATCTTGGTTCACCTTGATACCAGGGATGGACTGGAAGAGAATATCACACTCCATTGGAAGCATTTCACCTGTATACAAATCTTAGATTATGAAGGGGTGCCCTTCAGATGCAAAAGGTGTCATAAGGTCGGGCACCTGTATAAACATTGCCCCTTAGTATCTGTTGAGCCTCAAACCTACACTTCTTTACACATCCTCTCAGCCTCCTTTTCCTATTCATTTCCTTCTTTTGCCACTCATTCCCTCCATCAAATTGCTCAAATCATTGTATTTTAGGACTCTTTACATGGTTTGCTAATTATGCTAATGACTGTGTTGTTGGTTTAGAATTTTGGTTCAAAGTGTTGCGTTTCCGCAGCTCACACAGGGTTTCCGCAGCTGATCCCGGTTTCCGCAGCCAACCCCGGATTCCACAGCTGTTTTATTTAATGATATGTTCCAGGTTTCCTCCGGGAAGAAGAGCCAGATGGGCAAGTTCGTGGAACCAAGGACATGGTGTGTGTCCTTCCAGCTCACCCAAACCGGTCATAAAAAACCGTGGTCAACGAGGAGGCAACTACGGTCAACAGAAGTCATTGGCGGTGGCACGGCTCTGCGTGTTCTGTTTTAGAGCACGTGAAGAACAGGTGGCATCCTCCTCAGCCATGAAGACAGTGGGAAACATGAATCCAACAGCAGATTGAATGCCCACAACGACCGTTGCCTAAATCCGAGGACGCAACAAGATTACGTGTTTTTACACAGCTGCTTGAATAGCTTAGTTTTCGTTAAGTTAGTTTGCTTTCCTCTGTTATAAATAAAGCGTCTTTGAACACTGGATAGTTAGCCGCTGATATGTAATTTTGAACTCCCCACTGTACTTTCTATTTTGATACATAATATATGAGAAGACTATTTTCCATTTGAGCGTGTAACTGATCATTGAGCCGGCTGGAGTAGGCAGAGGGCCC
>APFE030559108.1:0-49385 GCA_000404065.3 Pinus taeda
ACATAAAGTTTTTCTCTTTTCAAAACACCTAATGTCTGCTTAACATGCTTTAAATGTTCTTCCCACATTTTACTAAAATTCAGAATGTCATCCAGATACACAATAACAAAATCATCAAGAAAAGGTCTAAGTACATCATTCATTAATCTCACGAAAGTAGCATGGGCATTGGTCAAGCCAAAAGGCATAACCAGCCATTCATACAATCCTTGCTTTGTTTTGAAAGAAGTCTTCCATGCATCTTGCTCTGCAACTCTGACCTGATGGTATCCACTATGCAAATCCAGCTTGGTGAAATAAAAAGCTTCCTTCAATTGATTTAAAAGATCATCTATGCGAGGAAGGGGATACCGATTTTTGATTGTTATCTTATTCAGTGCTCAGTAATCAATGCACATTCTCCAAGAGCCATCCTTCTTTCTCACCAAAACGAAAGGTGACCCACATGGTGATGTGCTAGGCCTGATGAACCCTTTCTCGAGCAACTCCTGCACCTGCTTCTTGATTTCAGCATTCTCTAAAGCAGACAACCTGTACATCCCAATGTTAGGCAAAGGAACATCTTTCTGCAAAATAATATCATGTACTATTCCCTTTTTGGGTGGCAGACCTTTAGGTTACTGAAATAAGACATCATACTCTGAAACAATCTTTTCTATATCAGCTTGCTGATCAGAATTACAACCCTCAAATGCATTGGTTCTATCAGGTTTCTTTTCCTTTACAACCATTAGTAAGAACTGTTTGTAGGAATTTATCATTCTTTTCATCTGTCTTGAGTTTATGAGAGTATAATTATTCTTGAGCTTATGAGCTCTTATAAAGTATTCGATTCCATCTTTAACAAGTAGATACTTGTTCTCAGCTCTATAGAAAATAGCCTTTCTATCATACAAGTAAGGACTTCCTAAAACAATTCCACATATATCCAAAGGAATTACGTCTAACTCAACCTCATATACAAGTGTTGACCCAAAAGAAAACTTAAGTTTGCACTGTCTAGTCACTTGTAGTTGTGCTTTATCATTCAACCAACCTAATGGGAGGTGTAGTTGCTAATCCAAACTTCTTTACAATTTCTTCAGAAATTAGATTTACTTGTGAGCCACTATCAAACAAAGTATCAATCTTCTGATTTTTGGAAACAACTCGAATATGGAAAAGCTCATGTATTTTTCTCTCATGTTCTTCATCAATAACAGATTGAGCAGAATTACTAGTAGATGCTTTAGAATTCCTACCTTTTATACATGTGGCTGCGATGATTGTTTCATCTCCTGAGTCTGACCCCAAATATTTCTGAATAGCTACAACAATCTTCTTCTTATTGCCCTCGGACTTCTTAGGTCTCAGCTCTGGATCCAGAATCCAACAATGCTCATCATCATGCCCCTCCTTTTTACAATGAGTGCATGAAGCTTTGCCTTTTTGTGTAGTGTTAGCCTTCCTTACTTTCCACTTCTGCTTCTTTTCTCCTTGCTCTTGCTTACAGTGGGTTGGGATGGTCCCCCAACTTCCGGATTTCCATTCTTTCCTCTAGCCTCTATATGAGTAGCTTGTACAGATACCTCATCTATACTAGTGGTATTAAACATGAGGATGGTATGCCTCATGTAGTTGTGTAGACCACCAATGTACTTCAAAAGAGTTTCTGGTGAGTCTAATGAGATACCCAATACCAATGCTCTCTTTCTGAACTCTTGAGTATACCCTTACACACTTTGCCCCTTCACCTACTGAAGAGTTTGCCAACTCATCATGGCTTGTTACATGTAGGCCAATGGATAGAACTGCTTTTTTATTGCAGCAACGAATTCACTCCAAACAGAGATGGTCTTACCATGCTTCTTCATATCAGCTTGGGTTCTACCTTCCCACCAAACCAAGGCAGTGCCTCCTAGGTGTAGGCTTGCCAGCTGAATCTTACTCTTGTTCGAGTCTATGTTCTGTACTCTGCAATACACATCAATTTGTCTAATCCAATTATCCAACTTTTCAGCATTTAGTTCTCCATAAATCACTCCATAAGCATATAAAGACGCCTTTTTGAAGTCCTTTCACACTGAATACTTAATGGATTGGAAGCTCTAATGCTCCTGCATCATAGCTTCTCTTCAACTATATACCTATTTTGATAGGGAGACAACCTACTCGAATTTTGAGACATGGATATACATACTTTGACTTTGATTTTGCTAAAAATGTTATGAAGATATTCAAAAACTTTGATCCAGATACATTTCATTATATTATTTTTCATCCATATTGATTCTTTGAGAGTGCAAAAAGTCAAGGAATAAACTCACAGGCCATTTTTAACAGTGGTACCCAGTTTGGCAAATTTGGGTCTTAAACCTTTTGGGTCATCATTTGAGGAATTAATGTAATTTTTTGGGGTTAAAAATTTTCCGATGTAGCATGGCACCTATATTTCCTATTCTACACAAAAATACCTTTCCAACAACAAATAATAGCTTCAATCAGATTCCATATGTAAATATTATGCCACTCATAACTTGACCTTCTTATTTTGACCTCCATAATTCAAGAGGATGCCATATATACCCCCATTACTCATGGAAAATAACCTAAATGCATGATCATAATGAATGGGACTCTAGAAGAGTCTGTAGAAATTCCTTATAGATTCAAACTGCTAATTGTAATTTACTAAAACAATATACTTGAATCTACTCTACTCATCAGCGGAAACAATTAAATGGTCGCGAAATCACGAAGCATACAAGAGGAAGAATTCAATCAACGCATTACACAATGATTTCCTGGGGAAATCCATAGCTAAAAACCCTTTATATTTGTATATTTCATTATTCAAAAAATATGACAAGATTATAAATTCTTTGCTCAAGCCTCAGAAACCTCTGCACTATCTCTATCGGTCTCACTACTTCCTAGACAAGTCTAGGCCAATACTTAACCAAATTTTGGCTTAAGAAAGTACCTATTTCCTTGTGTTTTTTCCTTGGGAATTAACCCCTTATTAATTAGGGAAATTCCTCAATATGAATTATGTAATCTTCGTAGGCCTTCCTTTGGCTTCTTGCACAACCTGTACAAATATGATGATTATACAATTGATAGTATAGTTCCCTTAAACTCCAATATGAACTGGGTAACTCTGAGATATGGCATGCATGAGTTATTTATGAGTGAATCATCAATTAATTGGTTGAACACGTGAAGCATCACCCCACTATCTGAACTCCTAATAGTTCCTACATCGATTGGAACTAGTTTAATTGACTTTAACTCTGTTAAATTGAATTAATTAATTACAACTCAAAATAAATTCAACCAGGGCTCCTATAAAGTATGAGATAGTCTACATGACTCTAGTTAGACCCTCAACTCGAATTAACTAAGGAAACTAAGTCAAAATAACTTCGTTAACTTGTACAAGTTGTCATGTGATGTGGAATTACCATTTTGTCCCTAATTTAATTCAAGGACAAAATTAAATTAGGAATTTCATTTTTCATTTTCAATGCTCCCTTTCAACAAGAAAGGGATTATCAGATACCCCAATCCTGCCTCTATGGAACTCGAATTTTCCTCTCGACAATGCCTTAATCAAGATGTCTGCAGCTTGTTCCTCTCTAGGAATGTACTCCAGCAACATGATTCTCATGTGCACATAATCTCGTAGATGGTGATACTAGATATCGATATGCTTGGAACGATCATGAAAAACTCAATTCTTAGAGATTTTGATACAACCATGATTGTCACAGTAAATCACTATAGGATTCATCTGCTAACCAAATAACCCAATGAGGATCTTCCTCATCCAAATAGCCTCACAAGTTGCTTGACTAGCATCCATGTACTCTACTTCTCCCGAACTGAGTGCAATTGATCTCTTCTTCCTGTTGTAGAAAGAAATTGTTACTGACCTAATATTGAATATTCCCCCTGATGTGCTCTTCCTATCAAATGTACTGCCTACCCAATCTACATCTGTGAAGCCTTACAACTTCACTCCCTATGTCTGTCTATACAAAAGACTAGACTAAGTGGTGATTTTGAGGTATCTCAACACATGTTTAACTGCCTTCCAATAGAGTTTTGTTGGCTTAAACATTGTTGACTAAGTTGGTTAACTACAAAACACATGTTTGGTCATTTCTTCACCAAATACATAAGTGAACCCACAAGCTACCTGTAATAACAAGCTCCACAAATCTAGCCTTTTGTTTGTCAACACTCCCATCTGTTGCTTGATTTACCTTGTAAATCGATCTGGAACTCACCACTAAATTGTTTGCTGGTCTTGGAACCACTTCCCAAACATTGTTTCTGATAATGGAGTCATACTCCTCTACCATGGCATCAATCCATACTGGTTGTTGCATTGCTTCCTCGAATGAGGATGGCTCAATCTCTACACTCTCACTCATGAGATCCATGTAGCTAGTGTCCCAATCTAGTGACCTCCTCTACCTATGTTATGATGTGGGTGCTCCCACATTATCTCTAGCATCATGCATTAGTCTATCAACTTATTTGGTGCGCTTCCTTCCATCCCTTGATCTGTCTCCATGAGTGGGTGCTTCCACTCTTTGCCCCTTTGCATGTGGCTCCTCCACATCATCCCAAGGTTCTTCCTTTGGAGCTGAAACATTTCATGGCCTTCTCTTCATTTAAATTCACATCTCTATGAACCACTTTCATCCTGTGAGATGGCAGGTACACCCAATAGTTTTGAGGTGTATTACTGTACCCCACAAATATTCCAAACTCAATTGTTGGCTCTAGCTTTTTCCTTGCATCCTTCATAACATAACAATAAAATGATGAAAAAAATATCTTGAAGTGTGCCACATCTAGTTTCTTACCTGAAAAATCTTCTTCTGGTGTATTCATCCTGAGAATCCGATGATGACTTTTTTTTTGCACATATACTGTTGTGTTTCATGCTTCAACCCATAAGTGCAACGGTAGGCCTTGGTCATGTAACATTGTACGTGCAACTCCCACAATACTTATGTTATACCTTTCAACCACCCCATTCTCTTGTGGGTTATGGGGTGCTATTAAATCTTGAAGAATGCCTTTTGATGCACAAAAGTTCTTGAAGTCATTTGGCACATATTCTCCACCATTACCACTCTTAAGGGCCTTCACTTTCCTACAAGTGTATTTCTCAACAAGTGCTTTAAATTCACAAAATTTAGAGAATCTCCGATGTTTATTCTGCATGAAGCAAATCTAACACTTATGTGAAAAATCATCTACAAATATTACAAAGTACATGTGCTTGGTCATGGAGGTTGTCGAGAACGGTCCACACACATCTAAGTGAACCCTTTCAAGGATCACTTGTGCTCAACTGTTCTTATCATGAAAGTTGGCTTTGGTGTACTTCTCTAATGTACACCCTTTGCATGTATCTTTCTGCTCTAGTGAACCCTCGGGAAGTCCTGTAGAAATATGCTACAAGATCTTCAAAGATCCATGGTGAAGATGGCCCAATCTTCTATGACACAATCCACTATGTCTCGACTTTGCACCTTCTCTTCTTTTGTGACCAATGTTGCATAATATTCTACATCCAATTTATAAAGGTTTGACACTCGAGCCCTAATCCACTTCACTTTTCCTAAGGCTATGTGTCAAATGAAATCCTTTCCTTTTCTAAATATCACATCATATCCACGGTCCTTCAACATAGCTACTAACAATAAATTCTTATTCTAACTCGGAACATACATGACATATTCTAATGTGAGAGGAGAACCAATATTCCTCTGAAAAGTAATCGTATTGATGCAATCGTGTTATACCTTCCATCATCTCTGATTTCGATGTGCATCTGGAGGTCCTTCTCCTCCAAGTCACTGAAAAATTATTTGTTGTCGGTCATATGGAATGAGGCTCCACTATCTAGATACCATATACTACCCATCATTGATGCCACCATGTAAGAAATGAGGGTGAAATCCAACTCGAATTGTGAAGCAAGAGCTTCACCTACTGCTCCTCCCGAGGGCTTCTTTATGGCCTTCTTGTGTGGACACTTCGTGGCATAGTGTCTCACCTCATGACAATGAAAACATTTAATCTTTGACATGTCCTTCTTCTTTCCACCCTAACTAGAATCTCCTTTGGGTTGGAACTTCTTTCCTTTCCATCTCTTAACCTTTATATCTAAGGCATATTTCTCCTCATCATCATTCTTGGATGAGGTTCCATCTCTTGTGCTCCACATTATCTCTTCTTGCATGAATTCAAACAACAAACGCTCCCATTTTAGTATATGGTCCCTCCTTTTTACCAAATCCTAGTGGTTGTGCCAGCTTTTGGGAAGGCTTAGAAGTGTTAGGATGTCCATGCCATCTTCAAAAAATGTAATACTGACACTCACAGGCTCATTTTGACATTGGGTGAAACTGCTCAAGTATTGTCGTATTATGTCGCCCTTCTCCATCTCGATTTTCCAAAGCTTGTCCTTTAGTTCCAAGTTCCTATGGTCACTGTTATTCTAAAACAAGTTGATCAAGGCTTGCCACATTGCATATGGTATACCCTTCCCATGGAGGTTCGAAACAATATGATCAACTCCTTCTAATATGATCCTTCTCACCTTTGAAACACATTTCCTCCACTCTGCTAGATCTTGAGCATCTGTTGTTGGAGGTTTAGGAATATATTCATCTATGAACTCCTTTAGCTCATTGTCTTCCAACACTACCTCCATCTTGTCCTTCCAAGCAATATAGTTTGAACTACGCTCAAGGGAATATTCGATTCTCAATCTGTAGAACAACATCATTTTGGATCTGAAGAATTATACTACAAATTCGATTTCACCTGCAAAAGACAAACTCATATTCTCCTCTTCTAGAGTGATTTCTACTTTGAAATCTTATAGAAATCCCTAGTAGATTCAAACTGCTAATTGTAATTTACTAAAACAATAGACTTTAATCTACTCTACTCATCAGTGGAAATAATTAAACGATCATGCAATCATGAAGAATAAAAGAGAAATAATTCAATCAACATGTTACACAATGATTTCCTCAGGAAAGTCACAACTAAAAACCTTTGCTATATCTATATTGCATTAGTCAGAAAATATGAGAAGATTGCAATTCTTTGCTCAAGCCTGAGCAACCTCTGCACTATCTCTATCTGTCTCATTACTTCCTAAACAAGCCTAGGCCAATACTTAATGAAATTTTGACTTGCCCAAGTCCCTATTTCCTTGTGGTGATTCCTTGCGATTTAGGCCCCTATTAATTAGGGAAATTCCTCAAGATAAATTGGGCAATCCTCATAGTCCTTCCTCTAACTACATGCACCACTTGTACAATTTGGATGATTATACAACTCATAGTACACTTCCCTTGAACTCCAATCTCAACTAGGTAACTCTTAGATTTGACATGCATGAGTTATTTATGAGTGAATCATCAATTAACTAGTTGAACACATGAAGCATCACCTCACCATCGGACCTCCTACTACTTCCTCCATCAATTCTAACTAGTTTAACTAACTTTAACTTAGTTAAACTAAATTAATTAATTACAACTCAAAATAAAATCAACCAGGGCTCCTATAAAGTAGGAAACACCCTAAATGACTCTAGTTAGACCATGAACTCAAATTAACTGAGCCAACTAAGTCAAATTAACTTAGTTAACTCATACAAGTTTTCTTGTGATGTGGAATTACAATTTTATTAGTAATTTAATTCAAGGACAAAATTAAATAAGGATTTTCTTATTGCATTTTCAATAGAGTCAACGTTGTAGCTCTAGCTAAGAGTTGAAGGAATCAAAACCTAACCACTAGTATGCTATTAGGTTGTGTTATAAGTAGGATAGTTAGAGGAAAAGTGGTTCCATTCTTTTTCGAGTGCATTTTGTTTCATAAATGAGCAAAGTAGCCAAAATGGATAGGAAGAGAGTAGATGGTGAGGATTTGTACACTATAGTGGCCCATATACCATAGGTCTTACTTCTTTGTACTTGCATCCATTTCCTATCAAGAGAAAGAGAGTAGAACAACCTCACCTTCCAACCGTGTTTTCTTCTGAAAGGGTTTCCTATTATATATCTTGTGTTAATTGTGGTTTGTGAGTTTTTATTTCAATGTTCTTTATTTTCTACATAATTGTAATTTTCATGCGTATGCAATAAATAGTAGTTTATAGTTTCATAAATCTAAAGAGAAATAAACACTCATAAACTGTATATTTCATATTTTTAAGAATAATTTTATTAGACATGTTGTAACGATATTTCTTTTGGAATATCTATGACAATTTATAGATCGGATTTCTTTCTATTCAAGTGGATAAAAATCAAGAGTTACTGCTTACTAATAGAATTCAAGAGGATCTCAACTAAGCAAGTCAAGTCCATGATCTTACAAAGCACCTTGAACATGTCTTCTCAAAATTTGACCTAGAGAAGTCAAACTTACAGGAGGTTCATATTAAAAAATTCTATTTGGCTATTGGAATATTAAATGTTGAACCCAAAAATGTAATTTATAGATTGTTTCCTTATACATTTGGAGTGATTTAAAAAAAACATTTATTAATCAATTTGATGATGAATCTAGTCATACTCAACATTTAAAAGAAATAAAACAATAAAAATGGTTTGCAAAGAAGGATTAAAGGAATATAGCTAACATTTTACCACTATCACAAATATATTCTCAAAAAAATTTATCCCAACTGAAGTAGTAATAGTTGAATATTATATGCTAAAGAATTATTATTGAAATAATACATTGGCTACATTTTCTAAAGAATTCAAAGATGTGTAAAATTTGATGATGAGTTTCATTGGGAACCTAGGATATGAATAGGTTTATTTTTCTCCTAAGAAACTTTTTAATCAATCCAAACTTTCCCATAATGAGATTCAATACTAAAATATAACAAACATGGAGTGTCCTATGCCCGGTGAAAAAATTACCAAATGAAATTGTGGATATAAAAATGTAACTTTGGACTATGTGTCTCTGCTCAAAGAAATTATGAATCTTATTAGAAAAAGGCATTACTTTTACAAACCCACTTGAACCTACAAACATCAATTTGAATTTGGGGATACAACTATTGTAAATTATTGCAATTATTGTTATGATAACCATTTTGAAAATACATTTCTAACAATGTTGCATCCTATGGTATTGGTGGAAAATTTAGTTTTTGTATCGACAAAAATGGGTTGAAGTATCAAATCATAAGGATGAATATGAAGAGGATGAAGAATAAGAAGAAAAGGCTATACAAGAAACCATGTCCTTAAATCCCATATCAATGTGTCTAGGAGATGATTAAAAGGAGATAGTAGAATTAATGTAGGATATCACCCAAATGATTCAAAAGAGCTTACAACCTAAAAAGTAAGGATTTTTTGGTTTAACTCTAATCCTTATACATCTCATCCTATTCGTATTTTTTCACACTCCCAGTAAATCACTAATAACAAATATTCCTTTGATGGGTCTGAATTATAATGTTGTTGGGGCTTTAAAAAAGACAAAATCAAGTATTTCTCCTTTTGAAATCTAAAACGTTCTTCCAAAAAAATAACTCATCGTGCAACATTTCATGTCATCCCCTAATGTATCTCACAAGGAAATGGTGAGATATAAGATAAAACAACCCTCATCTATGGTGAAACGAAATTGTAAGAAAAATATAAAGTTATGTGTGATTCTATGATTAGTAATAATTTTAAGTCTCAAAACCAACCTTTGTAGATGTTTGAAATTCATAATCACGATGTCCATAACAATTTGGTTGAACCAAGAGCATCAATGAATGTCAATCCATTCTCAATATGTAGTAAAATAGATGCTACTGCAACTAAAAGTACAACTTGGATTATTCATCTCGATCGCTTTAATGTTTAGGTTATCAAATAGATTAAAGATGTTCAAATCACATTACTCTCTAATCCAAAGGTACATCAAATGATTGATATTTTTGTTGTTAATATTCCTACATCTTAGGTTTGTTGCTTACTAGATTAGTGCATAGAAATTACATGGATATTTTGAAATCGTTTGGTCTAATTTACAATTGCCATGGGGAGGAAGGAAAAATGAAACGAGTGTATATTAGGCTTTGGTTTTGAAATGCATAGTCACCATTAGGAGCAACATTGAGTGTCATACCTTTTTTTGATATGTAATAAAATAAATGCTACCCAACCAAAAGTACAACTCAGATTATTTAGCTTGAGATCAATTGTAATATAAACATTATAATAGAACTTGAGAATGTTCAAACTACACTAGCCTCGAATCCAAAGGCATGCTATATCTTTGATATTGGTGTTGTTGAAATTCGCAAATATTATGGCTTATTGTTTAGAGATTGATCACAATAAATGTAGGTTGAACACAATGATCAATATTGAAGGTAAATTTTGGTTTTTTTATAGATATAGGGTTTTGATCAATGAAAAAAAGGAAAGAAAGAAAAGAAAAGAAAAGAAAATGAGTGGTATATGCAACTTCATTTGATCATTAAAGAAGTCTCCATCCACTCATAGTCATGGGCTAATTTAATGAGTAAAGTTATTCATTAATTATTTTAATCTTATTAATTGTTTAAAGACTTTTGTAGAATATGACCAAGGTTTTAGGGGGATAAAAGTGGACTCCATGGAGAAATTGAGAACAATTTTAAAAGGTTCAAAGAAACTATTATTTCATTTGAACCTCATGATGACATTATTGTCTTTGAGGATGATGAGGGTACCAAAGGTTATCTTGGATAAGCATTAATAAGACAAACAAACATACGATTAAGAATAACAATAATAAGAAAATGAAATCCCATAATAGAGGTTGAGGAAAGATCCCAAGTTTGGAGAAGTCATCATGATCAAAAGAATTCTACTAAACCCCAAAACACTAACACATCTAGTTTTGCATGTCATACATTACACCAAATTCAAATCAACATTTGTGAACCCAACTATCTCCAACTCAAACTTGGTATATTTCATCCAATTATTAGCTTTCAAACTAAAGCAAGGACCAATTTTACAATGAATCACTAATAACATCTAGTTTTGCATGTCATACATTACACCAAATTCAAATCAACATTTGTAAACCCAACTATCTCCAACTCAAACTTGGTATATTTTATCTAGTTATTAGCCTTCAAACTAAAGCAAGGACCAATTTTACAATGAATCACTAATCACATCTAGTTTTGCATGTCATACATTACACCAAATTCAAATAAACATTTGTAAACCCAACTATATCCAACTCAAACTTGGTATATTTCATCGAGTTATTAACCTTCAAACTAAATCAAGAACCAATTTTACATTGAATCACTAATCAACGTATGAAAAAATAAGTTTGGTACCAAACTACTCAAATGAGTCCAAGCCCATACTTATTTAGATGACTTGATATCACTTATGTTCCTTCATTTGGTATTTAGTAAAGATTATTTGAATATGGCCTAAATATATACACATAGTTTGAACATATGTTGTTCTTTATAATAAGAACAAGTTTTATATGCAACTATTGAGGCTATATAATGCAAAATAATTTGGGATTATGTACTTTCATTGTTATTTTTTAGATTGATTGTGGGGCTATTTTTAATTTCTTATTTACATTAATGTGGAGTTTAAGTAAATTGATAGGCTTGTCTATTTTGGAATATATTTTTTAACATTTTAATTAATTATTACTTGTAAGGTGGATGGCAGGGATTCAAATCTCTATAGAATATTCTAGAATATTCTCAGTAGTAGTCACGGGTTGAGATTTATCTCAACTAGTACTCATGTGACACAGGTCTCACATATAACCTCCATATATATATTATATATATATATATAATATATATATATATATATATATATATATTATTATAACTTTAATGATAATAATAAATAAAATAAAAAATCAAAGTTTGCCTATTTGATCTTGCTTATTTACATTTATTAGTCATTTAATTTATATTGCTGCATTAACTTATGTCTTGATTAATAAAAGTCTTTGAAAATACACTTAAAAAGAAAAAGAGAAAAAAGAATTATGGAAAAAAGAAGGAAAGTAAAATTATCAAAAAATAAATGAAAAAAAGAAAAGATGTTGAAGAAAGATAACTGGATTATATGAAAAAAACAATATTATACCACAAACAATAATGCAACACATTTTATCTATGCAACCTTTAGACTAAAAAACCCTTTACACCAAAAACTCTGAAAAATATCACAACTATAACAATCTATATTACCAAATTTAATAATTATCAAGAAAATGAAATCTTATCCTATTTTTTAAGGATATCATAAATATAAAAAAATATTAAATTAATAAATTAAATTTGCATTTTATCTATGCAACCTTTATACTAAAAAACTCTAAAAAAATATCACAACTATAACAATTATATTACCAAATTTAATAATTATTAAAAAATTGAAATCTCATTTTTTTAGGATAACAT
Source organism: Pinus taeda (assembly GCA_000404065.3). Classification (NCBI taxonomy): domain Eukaryota; kingdom Viridiplantae; phylum Streptophyta; class Pinopsida; order Pinales; family Pinaceae; genus Pinus; species Pinus taeda. The sequence continues at coordinate 12,485 of APFE030559108.1, forward strand.
AAAATAAAAAATATTAAATTAATAAAATTAAATTTGCTATTTATCACTTGAATTTAAAAATATTTCAGTTTAATAATAACTATTTAAATGTATAATTAAAAGTTTAAATTAAAAATAAAAAAATAAACGTGGCAAAATAATATCAATAAAAATATAACAAATTAAATATAAATTAATATTAAAAATAAGAAGATATATATAATATAATATTAATAGAAAAAATAAGGAAGATAATTATAATACATATAATATTGAATTAAAAGAGTTAAATTTAATACTTCTCTTTTGAATTTACAAATATTTAATTTTATATTTAGAAAAATAAAAAATTAAGCTTTGCAGATTTGATCTTTATTGGGCTCTTTTAAACTAAATCATAAAAGCCAAATTGATTTATTCCAATTGTATGGGAAGCCAAGTGCATAGTGAAAACAGTGGATATAAATGAGCAAGAATAGAACATAAATGTCAGAGTTGGAGTTTTAACCAATCTATTTTTCCAATGTCAGAGTTCAATTTATTGGAGAAAAAAACATACATGTTACACAAAAATTGATATAAATGTCACACAAAAGTTGATATATTTAGAGAAGAAACTCTGAAATTAGTGTATTTAAAAATTATAAGTGAGAAAATATTTCATCACTCAACTCAAATTAAATTGGCATTTCTAGGAAAGCCCAAACCAAATTAAATGTGGACGGAATCACAATGTTAAATATTTATTTGAAAAAAAAAATAAAATAATAAATTTATTATAAATATTTAGATTTAGATAAATATATGTATAAATACAAATATAAGTAAAAGATATTAAAATAATTATAAACTATATATAAGCTTTGTAAATGATTATTGTAAATTTTCTAGATTTAAATTTAAAAAAAATTTAGAGAAATTAAAATTTTAAAAATATACATATTTTTATGTTTGGAAAATTATAACTCTTACCGAACATTTCAAATGACACAAAGCCGGCTTATTTAATAAGGAGTTGTCTATAATGCGACTTTTTGGAGATTCCGGTGACGGAATCCGGAGGTTAAATCTTGATTTTTAGCAGTTAAAATGGTTTTTTAACTGCATATTTGGATTCAGCGCCCTGAAAAACCCCTGGGAGCCATTGATTGTGCAGAAACTAGGTATCAAACCTGGGATTCCAATGAATTGCTGCCGGATTTTGACCGGAAAAATCCGCCGAAAAGGCTTTCAAAAAGTCGCGTTAAAGACTACTGCATTTAATAAGTGTAAAATGGTTATAATTAGAAATCAATAAATAAATAATATTTCGTTCCCTCAATTTAAATGGGAATTTTAGATCATTCACTCAACCCTCAATCTAAATGAGAATTTTAGATTTTACTAATTGTTATATTTAGAAATCAATAAAGAAACAACATTTCATTCACTTAACTTTAATTTAAATAGAAATTTCAAATTAACCAAAATCTTATATTTAGAAATCAATAAATAAACAATATTTTATTCACTCAACTAAAATTTTAATGAGAATTTCAAATTACTCAAAAGGAAACCAAATTAAATGTTGAAAAAACTAAACTAAATTAAAATAGCTAAATTTTAATAAATCCACAAATCACAATGTCTAATACTCAATTGAAACAAAATTAAGATAATGAAAATTAATTATAAATAATTTATAATTAAGTAAATAATTTCTATAAATATAAATATATGTAAAAAATATTAAAATATATTTTTAAAAACTTATAAAAAATGGTATGCATAAAGTGATATTAGGTGTGGTGTTTATAAAAATTTAGAGAAAACCAAAATTTAAAAAATATACATATTTTTATAAAGTCTAAAAATTTAAGGAAATGTTATCTTTTTTAAAATTGAAATATTCAAGGTTGAGAATGATATGTGTGTGTGCATGTGTACTTTGCATTTTCTTTTAATGTTAAGCATTATATTTGTCTTATTTGTGCCACATTAACATATACCTCCCTAGATCTCCCCCATCCTAAGTTGTAGGAAGCACATTTCTTTTATCATAAGTTAGTTGTGGACAACACCTTTGGACACAACATATTAGAGGTGTGTTTGGAATAAAAAGCTTGTTGGGCAAGAATAATCACCATCACCATTATTAACGATATCATTCTTGTGAGTAGCCCCTCCAATCTCGAACTCAAATATTTTTGTTGATTTCCTTTAGTATGCATATAAGCATTGATAAAACAAAGGATGTCAGCATAAAATCTATGAAAATCAATTTTGTATAGAAGAAACAAGTTGTGTTTGTACTACTTTGGATTTGATGTCATCTCCATTCTTCTTTATATTCATGATGTTGTTCTTTTTGGAAATAGCCCCTTTGGCTTTGACACGTAAGTAACAACTCAAAGTTTTGTTATATTTTTGGTATGTCAATAAACACTAACAAGATAGAGCCTATGATTGTAAAATCTAGCAAATTCAACTATCTTATTGTCACCATTAAAAACACTAGGATGATGCAAAGAAATTTGCTAAGAGAGAAAACATTCAAGCCTTCCTTATAGTTTGTCATTTGACATTAAAGCAAACAACCCATACTTCCTTAGGTTCCTCAAGTTTGCATGTACTGAAATATGATTATAAGCCCCAAAGTTAACAACTCCAAGGAAAAATAAAAAATATCATCAAGTAGTCAAGGGGAGACATATTTTGGAGCCATTCTCATTTTAAAATACTAATCGACATAATACTTTCAAAAAAGGTAAATAGTCGATTTCACATGGTAGACTCCTATTCAATTCAAAAGGAATAATAGCTTGAATATTCTCTCCTTTTTGAGCTCCAAAATGTCTCAAGATATGGACAAGTATCACACCCTCTATTACTTTTGGAGGTAGTATGATATATTTTTCAATCCAAGTCTTGAACTCCTCTTGAGTCATGAAATATGTATAAAACTCAAGATAAAAGTTACTCCAAATTCATTTCAAGAGGCTTTGTGGTCCTCATCCTAGTATTTGGTCTAGCACTAAATTACAAAAGAAAACAGACACAATTTTGATCTTCATTTATTTTAGGGCCCAAATATCCTTGGAGAAGAACTCAATCTAATCCTTGAAAGACAGAAGGATGATAATGAATGTACATTAAGAGATCATTTCAAGGAAATTCAACTAAATATCTTTCCATCCTACCATACCACATATACACCCTTAGGCCCATAAATCTCTCAGCTAGGAACTCATAACATGTGAAGTTTGACATATGGGAATGAGACATTTGGAAAAAATTTAACGGTTAATAGGACAATTCAAAAATATTCCAATAAACTTATTGAAAATCAAGGTTAGATGTGGTTAGGTCATTTGATGCTTTGAAAACACATACTATATCTGGAAATGATGGATGGTACTTATTTGTGATCCAAATTGGATCATTGTATTATTTTTTGTCTACATTGATGCAAGAATCACCCCAGGAGCTCAAATGAAAAAGTTATGCCTTCTGCAAGTTGACCTACTTAGTTAACCATTATGGTATGAGTGGATGCCACATCATCCCCCTTAATCACACATGTGGGCCTAGTGACACATGGGGTTTCAAGAAATCTCTAAAAGGTCCAAGAACCTTATCACTAGTTTAGGGTTGAGGAAGCCAAACCTTACCCCTAGATGGCTAATGGGCTATGCTAAATACCAAGCCACTAGGAGAAGTAGAGGTTCCGTTATATGTTATTGTATCTTGTTCCATAGCAAAGAAAAGAAATTGGGAGTAGGATTTAGAGAGCATAATAGTGAGGTTTAATATTATATAGCAATATAACATGCCACAGGTATTAGGAAACTACACACAGGGTGCCTTCTCATTTTTACTTGCATCATTTCCATACCATAGAAAAGAGAGTATATTAGCCCCATCTTCTAGCTCAATTTTATCCCATAAGGGTTTTACAGAACAATTTTTTGTGTTCATTGTGTGTGATGTGTGATTGTATGTGTTTTTCTCTATTTTCTACATTTTATCTATTTCATGCATAAGCATAAAATCAATAATTAAAAATATGGAATCTAAAGGAATTTAAGCTTTATGATATAGATTTCGATTTATTTTATTAGATTTGTTGTAATATCAAGTGGAATATCCATAATACTTTATAGATCATATTGGTATCAAAATGGGTTTCATTAGGGAATTTCATGGGAATTTGTAGGGAATCTAGGAAGCAATTTAAGAAAAATGTCCCAAAACCTTAACCATGGTCAATGTGTTTATTCACATTCATCGTGATCCAATAGAAGAGATATCCATGAAGCTAGAAGTGCATATTTTTTAAAATATAACTAGTTTCGCCTTCATAATTGTCATTATACTCATGCCATTATGTATATCTTATGTAACAATCAAAAGAAGAAAGAAAAATATTATTTTCAAGCATGGGTTGCATGCTTCTTTTGATTGGTCAACTAGGTTGAGCATGTTCTTCATGCTTCTAGGGTTTTTCATGTCGTAAGAATTTATATCATGATTCAATAGAGTTAATATAATTTGTAAAAGACCCATTTTGGTAAGTTGTAATATGCAAAATAATTTATTTTTGTGTCGAGAAAGTCAAAAAGACCTCCAAGCACAAGTCAGCCCTGCCAGTGACAAGTCAGCCTAGAAGAGGCATATTCAGCCTCATGAGAAGGCTACATAAAGGAAGCAATTTGATTCATTTGCACACAAATTTGCAATTAGATGTCAACCAAGAAATAAGAAGGAAAAAGGAGTGAAGATAAAAGAAGAGGAAGCATCTTAAGAACAAACCCAAAATCTAAGTTTTGTGATCATTCTCTCTTAATCTTGTGAAGATTCTAGGGTTCTTGCAAGGCCAAAAGTTGTAGGTCAAAGTTGTAGATTCGTTTTGAGGGTCGAAAACTTGATTAGAGCGAAACTTGAAGGAGTTGACTTTCACTGAATTTGAAGAACTGACTTGCTTCAGGAAGGATCTCTTGGAAGGATACTATATGCAAGAAAGCTAGGGTTTCTATTATTTCTAGGATTCGAAGTTGCAGATCTGAAGTAGAAGGCTGAAAATTTGAAGTGGAGAAGAATGGAAGAGGTTTAAGCTTTGTTGACTTGGTCAATATTTGACTTGTTTGAAAAGGATTATTGGAGGGTTGATTTAGTGCTTTGACAAGGTCTTGACTTTGGTCTTGGGATCTTGGATTTCTCATTTGATCAAATTCTAGAAGAAGAGAAGAGATTATTTCTCGATTTTCCCCTTGGAGGGGTTTTTCCCTAGCTTGTAGCCTACATCTTATGCCTATTATCTTTATTTTTTATACTCTCGATAATTGATTGAAGATATAACAATAAGAAGATAACAAAAGTTCACAATAAATTATTAAGGATAACGAGAATTGTTTAAATAAGTTTCCCTACTAGATGATCCAACATGGTGTCAGAGCTAAGGTGAAGAAAGAGAAGGTAGCTTGAAGATCATCTTGTTGACATAAGAGGGTATTTCTTATCAAGGGAAATCATTTTCAAAAGGACACAAGGAAGGAAGAAGAATAGTTATTAACCTAGAAGGAAGGATACTACAACAATCTTTCATTGAAGACCTCATCATCTGAAGAAGGATCAAGCTCAGGAAGGAACGATACTATCTCTTGGTGAAGGCTCTTTACCACACTCCATCTTCGTGAAGAAAAGGAAACATCAAAGAATCTAATGGTGCTCAAATCTTTCCCACATGTAAACAACTTAAGTAGACATTCACTGAGGACTAATGAGTCCTCTCGCTCTAGGTGTCATTGCTAACCTCTAGCACACCACAAGGGGTAACCCTGGAAATCTAAACTAACTGATTTTCAATTAGAAAATAGAATTATGCTAGTTATAAATAATTGATCATTGTAATAGGTGATTTAATTAACTTAAGGGAGGAACACAAATTAATGGCTCTCAATCCTGAGATTCTAATTCAAGTGATCTGAAGAAGCAACGATAAATTTGGACAAGGATAATAATGATCATTAAGAAAAGGAAAGAAACAAAAGATAAAAACAAGAAAATATTAACGAGAAAATTGTTTGCCAAGATTAAACCATAATATGTGCATCAGGTGCATGCATATTCATTATTTTTTTCTAATTTGTAGGTGAAAATAGTTAATGGTAAATATTATGACTAGAACCCCTGACATAAAAGAAAAACTTCATGATCTAGAGAACAGAGAAAACATACTGATAAAACACATATAACATAATCCAAAACGCAATAGACAAACTCACAATCATAATGAAGATAAAAATTGTTGTAAAACGAAATCTTGACCTTTAGTTATCAATAATTCATGACCAATCATTCAACATTTATGTTGATAGTATTGATACCAGAACATGAAAACCAAATTATCTAATTCCTAAATCAGAGCAAGCCTCTGATTGAGTTCATTATGATTATGAATCGAAATAACAAGAATAATATATAAAACTTAAAATCGTCAGAATAGTCTTTTAGAATTGAAAATAAATACTATGTATCATGTACAGTCAGCTTCTGTATTCAACAAGTTTCTCACTTCTTCCAACAACAACCCTCCCCCCACTGTCACATGAAACAAGGATTTAAATAATAGCTTTCATAAATATAACTACTTTTGGTATTTGTCTTTACTGTAAGCAACTACATTCAAATTAAATAAACTAAATAAAATAATATAGAGGTTCGGGAATAAAATAATTAAGCATCACGACATCCCCGCGACTTTGGAACCTTGGTTTTCTTAATAAGCCATACAGGAGAGAGTGTGCATGCCTCCCGCATACTGATAGATGGAGCTTTTGTTGTGATAAAATGGATTTCATCCCAACCCTCAGGTTGTTTTGTGATGGACTACATAGGTGGAACAGGTTCAATGGCTTGTGAGGTAGTAGCAATTTGCTCAACTGTTGCACTGTGTTTAAAAAAAAAAATTTACTTTCACCAGTTTGTCCCACTCAACAACAAGTAACCAAGGCATATTCTTTCATTTGGTGATCGCTACTACCAAACGCGACCTTATCTGGTACCTAGTGGTGGGTAGCTTTTGTATAATCCTATTTATCCCAGCCATAATAGTCGAGGCCCGACAAAGAGAATTGACAATTGTGGAGGGTCCAACTGCCTCTTCTCCAAGCATGGCCAAACAACCCAAATCCTTCTATGTTACTTTCAATTGATCAAAGAAATTCTGCCAGGATATCACCCAATTCTCCTTATTCCAGAATAAAGGCACACAAAATCTTCCCAGATAGTTCCACTTGGTTCTAAAATCATTTATATCCTTGATGACATTGTTAAATTAATCTCGCATTGCCTGGATAACAACCCGTTTTTTTTTAACATACATAGAGAGTAAATGCAATTGTCTCTAAGAGGTAATCCTAGCTTCTCTAAGGTAGCATCCTCTAAGGTGTTGACCAAATCCATAATGGCATCAAGGTCCTTAAGTCTTTTATCTAGAGCTTCCATTTGTAGATTTAGCTTCCAGCCTCGCACTTTGTATTAGAGATTTTTTGCAATCTAAGAGAATTTTCACATATGCCTTGATCATAGTGATATTCTTCCAGATTTATCTCCATAACTCCCCTTTGGAATGTATGAGTATATTCTTATTCATCATAGTAACACAAATGACCTCTCTCAAAGTTTTGACCTTGTTATGTTTGTTTTCAGAGTAGCCTGAATCTACTCAATTCCATTGTTCTTTTGCTCCTCTATGACTTTGATCCTATGGTCTGTGTGTGCCTTTTCTTCTGCGAGTGTTTGCATCTCATGTTCTAATTGAGTGATCTTGACGTGCAATAACTTAGGATCTTCTGACTCAACAGTTTGGGCCAAACTAATGGCTTTATCTATTGCGGCCTTATACTCCGTCAAGAGCTTCAGGTGTCGCTCCTCTTTTTCATCGGATTCCATCCTGAGCACCTTTAATTGTTTAAGGGAATCATGTCACTCTTCTTCCTTGATTCACAAAGAAACCTCCATCTCCTAGAGACAGGATTCGACCTCCTCTCTCTTCTCAAAATCTTGTATTAATACATGAGGGTCATGGTTGAGGATCTTGAGGATCGCCTACAATGCTTTGATCTCTTTATCCTTTTCGTCCAATAACTTCTTTAGAGGAGAAATATCCTTGGGTTGTCCGAATTGATGCACGATGATATCCTCCAGTTCTCTAATCCAATTGGTCTTGGTAAGCAGGGCTACTCGATCTATCTTCAATTGTTCAGATACCTTTTCAAGCATGGCCTGCATTTTCCTATTTCCTACCGTGGAATCAAGTAATCTTCGTGCCACAATTTCACCCTCTTTTTGATGTAAACTTATCATTACCATATATGATACCTTACCAAGGTTTATAGTAAGGGAAGAGGTTCTCGATCTGATCATTTGTTGATTCTACCCTATTTTAGGCTAAACACAGTAATATTTAAGACGTTTGCCTCAAAATCAATAGTTGAGACAAAACAGGGCCCGCTTACAAGTAGTAACTCCTTAAGTGCTGAGGTGTTCGTGGATTGGAATTGCTCTAGGATTACAGTAAACTCTTCCCCAGAAGCTACCACTTCCCTCTGCTTCATAAACGAATGGTTAATGTCCAGGGCTTGTGTTCCCGAGTCTTTTGGTTCAACACTCTTCAAATTCTTCTTGATTTCTGCATCCAATTACTCGACTTGTTGGTCAAACACATCTACGTCTACATCACCCTTATTGGGTTTCACCCACTGAACTACTTCAAGCTAGGTCATGGCTTCCGATTTGTTTGATTGAATAAGTAGCAGAGCACGATGTCATGGGTTCACTTTCTTCGGCACGTATCTGGATTTGGGGATGACTTCAATCGTTTTAAGCAATTGCCTTGGTCATCCCTATAGATGATGCTAGCTGTAAATTCTCCTTAGTTAGCATTGGTAAGTTCGCTAGTTTCTCCAACGCGGGCCTACTCTCATGAATGTAAACTATAACCTAGCCTGCTTTTTATGTCATGAAATGACACCTAAGGGGTCATAATGCTAGTAGTCATCCTGCATGAATCCAAAAGAAGAGATTTCTTTTTCCAAAGCATCAATGGAATTTTTGTTCTTAGCAATTGAAGGATAAACAACATAAGGATAACTAAATAAGTCTCATTTCTTTTTGGAAACAAAATGAATTTCATTAACTATAATATTTTGGCTTAAAAGTTCATACAAAAATAGCAAGGTGATACATACTTAGGTAACAAGTAAGGTGGCTTGTCAAATTCATACAGATGTATCACCATATAATCTGGAAACAAGAACCATCTCCCCATGCTTTCCTGTTCAGTCAATCTCAAAATTTTGGTCTATTCTTCTGAAATTCTACCCACATTTGTTTCTTTTAATTTAGCCTTCACAGGGTGAGCGAAACAATCAATATACTGGGAATAACCTAAAGGGAGGTGTTAAAGGTAGATTGCATCTGTCCAGTGAAAAACCTCCTTTTCTTTACCATTAGCAGTAGTGGCGCTTAGAAGAAGTTTAAGATTCATAAAATATGAAGGGTAGTTATAAAGGACCAAGTGGACAAGGTAAGAACAGTGGTGGCATGAATTGAAAGGAACGACAGTAGATAAATCTATTGTAAGGGCAGGTGCTAAGTATTTTAGAAAGTCTATGGTTTGTTGGGACGCCTAAAGGGTGATAAAATGAATTGCCAAGAATAACGACTTGTCCAACTTGGAATCATCGGTGAGACCAAAGATGATAGAAAGGAGGTAACTCAAGGTTTGGTATAAAGGTTTAAGTAACTGAGTCAATATAGGAAAAATAAATTTCAAATCAAGGTCAGGGATTTTGAAGAGGGTCTTAAGAAACTCAAGTTTGTCCTCTTTAGCCCAAGTGATAAATTCGTTGTATAATCCTTTCTCTGTAATGTTAACGCCTTGAGCTAGGATACCTAACATCTTAGCGAGTATCGCCACATCTATCTTTAGAAAACATGCATGACTATTTTTAAAATAAATAGCTTGCTTCTCTCACTCGAAATACTCAGCCAATAGCATAATCAAGTCAGGGTCAAAATGAACCAAATAGAGCTTCATGTAGAATCCCAATTCTGAGCAAGCATAAATCATCAACCATCGTAGTGGTTGAGGGAGTAAGGGTTCTTTTTAGGGTCGGGATGTCAGACAGGAACACCCTATTTTCTTGCACCCCAACCAACTCTATTACGAGGGCTTCCTTGCCTATTGGCTTGACCATAATTCGATGAGTAAGGCTGAATTGTAGTTGTAACAATAAGGTGGACAAAAGAAATAACTTACAGGCCAATAATGGTGAGTTCGTTGACCACAGAGCTGCTTTGCGATCTCAAAATTACCATGGCTGCGCTTCATGAGAAAGCATGCAAAAGGTTATGCCAACAAGTGGAATGGCGAAAATATGGTGGCCGAGAGGTGTATTAGGTGATTAAGAGGTTAATTAATTTAGTAGGCAGATGCCTGATTATCATTGATTGGTCCACTAACCACAGGAGGAGGGTCCCGCTCATCGCATGAGAGTCGACCTTTAAAAGGTGCACGAGTTTAGGTGCAACAAACATTGATCTGGAGTGATCAAAACATATGTCACATCATTGGGTCCACTAGGCAGCATTAATGTGTGGACATGTTTGAGTCTGATGGGCCCAGATAGCCATCAAATCAAAAGGGATTGAACGACCAAGAAGTGTCAGGTGTGGTGATCATGTTTAAAGTGTGTGCCATTCATGTTGCGAGTGTGCTCGTGGGCCGTTGGACCAAGTATTTTCCAACGATCAGTCAGGTAGTTAAGTAGTCATTAAACGTGTTGGGGGTTTCGAGAAGGATTAAAAACATGCTATTTGAGGACACGATGCGTGATTTATGGTCATTGATCTCTGCTTAAGTGAGATCCGCCCTACACACCTGATTGTTCTTTACGAAATGCTTCTTATTCTTCTATTTAAGTTTGAGAGAGGGGATTCTTAGAAAAATTCGAAGATGGGGTGGGATTTTATCCCAACACAATCTTGGTATCATCATCCACTCTTTGAAGCTTTTTGAGGACACTATTGTTGAAGGAATCTTAGAAGTCATCATTTTAGGGAATCCTTGAAGTCGGTTTGAAGGTCTTGAAAACATCAAGATAGTTGGAGACAACTTCAAGAAGTACATTCATTTGACAAGTAAGTACCATTTTGTGCTCCATGTCTCAATCTATAGCTCAGATGGCTACATTTTGTGAGGAAAGCAACAAGCTCATTAAGTCAACAGACTTCCTAGCATGGAAGAAGGTTTTTGAGGGTCTTGGTGGCTAGTGGAGAGAAACCTACATGTTTACTAGTGTTTTGGGTTCTAGAGAATAGGGTTTGTCGGTGGGCCCCTTGGTTCTATTCCTAAATAAGCATCTTGCTTCTTTTCTCAAAAGGCAATTTCATAAAGTCAGGGGCGTTATATGTTTTTCGACCTTCTCTTCCTCTTGTCTAGAGATTTGTCTAGATATTTTCCACCTATTTTTTATGGTTGAAGTAATTCTCCACTCCTAGTTGAGTTCGAGAGTATTCTGGAGCTTTGGGGGTTGGTTCGAATTTCCTATCTCTTGTGCTATATGTCTCAGTTGTTGGTTCCTAGCTTCTGGAGGAAATACACTTTGTTGTGATGAATGTTCATCAAGGTGGTGAACTTTGTGGGAGGTCATTTAGGGCTAGGTAGTTAGAGGTTGGTCACTAGATGGAAATTAATAGGCTCTAGGTGGGATTGTTGCCTACAATTTTCTAATTGCATTAGGGTATAGAGGATCGCGACAACCAAGGGGCTTCAGAGGGTTTTGCATTTACAACTGAGGGATTTTGAATATTGGTGCAAGTTTGCTAGCATTGTTTCCATGTAGCATCAACGAAGTAGGGTTCATTGAGGCATACGGCCATGTGGCCAAAGGGAAGAACACCACCTGGAGAATCAAGAGTTGGCAAAAGAATTCGACTTGAAGCCAACACAATTCTCCGACATAATTGAAATTCTTCCTCCCTTTGATTCATTGAAGAATCGCCTCCATCGTATAACCTTGCTCCTATATCAACTTGGACATGACCAACATAATGAGAGAAATTTGGTCATGGGTTTCATGATTGACCTTCAACAAAACCAATGGCACATGCAAGATTGATTGGCTTCTCTCTAGCACGGTTAGAGAAAGGTCTACAAGAAGTTGGATCATCTGGAAGGTAGAATAGAACACATGGAAGAACACATACACTATGCTTTTAGTCCTCCTCCATCATTAGGAATTGGTTCTGACAACCCAACTCTATTAAATTCTTCAGACCAAAGATGATCATCGGTTGTATTCAGGTTCCTGTTGTTTTTTGGTCTCACTAGGCTATTTGTATGTGGTTTACTAGTTTTCCTTGTTTGTTGGTAATGTGTTTGTGTTATTATCTTTTGACCAACAAATCTGGTAAGAGTGAGGCCAATAAATATTTTATCAACATGGCATTCAGCGAAGGTAACACAACCATAGTCACAACACCTATTGTAATACAGTTTGTCTGCATTTTATCATCATGGCATTCAGCCAATATAATACAGTGTCTCTACAATTCTATGGCTGTTACTGCCAAATTATTTTATTTTTTTTCACATGTGGTTCACGGATACCCATGGTCAGCCAGTATAATACAGTGTCTCTACAATTCTATGGATGTTACTGCCAAATTATTTTATTTTTTTTCACATGTGGTTCACGGATACCCATGGTCAGCCAGTGGTGTCTCTACAATTCTATCGCTGTTTGCCAATTTTTTTTTTTTTTTCACATGTGGTTCACGAATACCCATGGTCACTGGGTAGCCGCTACATCACGTCAACGGTACAACACTAAGGTAGATTGACCCCGAAAGGGATCACACCCCTCTTACTACCCTGACCCTAAGAGCTTTCAAAAATTGACCTTATGACCTCCGGATTGGCGAGGCGCATTTGACCGATTGAACTAACTCTTGAGGCTGTTGCCAAATTATTTTGTGTAATCAGCAGCTGCAATATGATTTGCATATTCAATCAAAGTAAAAATATCAATCCTTGCACCTCTGAAAAATTCTATCCATTTCTCCACATACTCCACTTTTATAGTCTTTTATCGATGAAGAAATTAAAATCTGCAACAAATAACAATGGTTATTACATCAACAGATGAAGCATATGTTTCATAATGGTTATTATTTCTAAAATTGTTACCTTAAACCCACGTAGAAACAGAATAGTCATAGAAACTGTATTGTAGTTCCCATAGAAACATAAAACTGTATTGCATGGAATCCCTTGAATCGACGTAGAAACAGAATCACGGTCACAAAAACTGTATCATAGTTGCCGCTCAAGCAGTGTTTCTCTCTACCACCTTATTCCATAATTTGCATTCAAAATATTAATGCTGAAATTTCTCCTGTCCTCTCCATTGCCTTATTTCTAATTTGCATTCAAAATAATAAAACTAAAATTGATATATTTACAAACGCAGAAATAGGTATATTTAGAAAATTCATATATTTGCATCCAGAATTATATAATAATGCAGAAATTGATTGATATATTTAAAAATGAAACGCTGAAATTGATATATTTAAAAAATAATAACTCCCAAAAAAATTTCATCACTCGCCTCTCACTCTCTCCCGCTCCACTCTTAATCTCCCGCGGTTAGACTGAACTTGGGTAATTTGCGTCATTTTTCACATTCAACACTGAAATCAGGATGAGTGGTTGCCATGGATTTTTAATCTCCTCCTTAACCTCAATCAATATTTCCTCTGTAAAATAAGTAGTTGTTTTCAACGTGCAACCTATGATCAGTTGCAAAATAAATTATTGAAGTGCTGCAAAATCGTCTCCAATCTTCGGCAAGAACAATGATGGTGTTTACTAATACTCTTATAACATATTAACTTCATCAATCGTTTAAAAATTAGAGAGCGATAATCTTAAAAAAAAAATACCATTAGCAATGAAGAAATTGTTTCCATATGGACGCTGGTGCAAAGCATTATTCTCTGGGCCATAGTTACCAAGTTGGAATTTGAATTTGTATTTGAATTTGATTAGATTAGAAAAAATTTGACTCTCTAAAATTTAATATAAAAAAAATTCGCCAATATACATCTTACACTATTATTAATAACATTTTTCCTTAAATTTTGAATAATCTAAATTAACAATTTAATTATATTTGAGAAGTTGCAAATAAATTTAGACTTTGAAATTAGTAGAAACAATTATTCTTCAATGGAAGTGAATGAGATATTGAAATTAGTAGAAACAACTCCTCTTCAATGGAAGTGAATAAGATACAATGGGGAGATCAAATTCTTTAACATTAAAAAAAGGAATCCTTAAAATTATAAGTTGGTCAATCAAAATATAACTAATGCTATAATTTTTAATGATCAATATTTAGACAATTTCCTAATTACTAACTGAATATAGATAAAAAGTCATTAAATTAGAGCTATCAAGAATAATCAAATTAGAAATATTTTGCTATTTTCTTAATTGTACCAAAAGATAGTAACCAACACTTTAGTTTTTAATGACAAATATTTAGGCAATTTCCTAATTACTAAAATAATAAAATATAGATAAAAAATAATTAAATTAGAATTATCAAGAATCATCAGATTAGAACTATCTTGCTGTTTTCTTGATTGTTTAAAAAATTTAGAAACCATATTATATTTTCTTTACAAATTTCTTAAAAGAAAAACTAAATTACAACCAATTTAAAAAACTAAATTACAACCAATTTTATTATGAATAAATAATTTCAATTACATTACTCACTCATCAAAGAATTATAATATATATATATATATATATATATATATATTATTGGGAAATTTATTTTATTTATTTTATTGTAAAATAAAAATTTAATTAAAAACTATTTATTTAATTTTTAATACGGAACTTTTATTTTAATATAAAATTTAAACAAACATTGAAAAAAATAATGTCAAAATTAATAACAAATCAAATTTACTAACACATCAAAATAACTTTGATATAAATAAAACTCTGATTTTTTAATCATTAATCACAACATTATTGCAAAACAAACACGGAAAATTACTAACACATAAAAATAACTTTGATATAATAGAAATCTGATTTTTTAATCATTAATCACAACAGTATTGCATAACAAACAAGGAAAATTAAGTTTTTAACATCTCAATAATTTTAAACATTTATATAAATGGAGAATTACGTTCAGCTGTTCAATATCTACAAGTGCAAGATGAAATTAATGCACAGAAATAGAAAATAGAATACGAACAACTTCTTGAAAAACACCAATCAAATAAAATTTTAAAAATAAATTTGGAAGACTGATGTGTCCGAACAGCGTATTAACGGCCGAATCGAACCGAATTGCCGAATTTTCGAATTCTTCAGCCCGATTCGGCCGAATTTGATAACTATGCTATAGACTAACCACACAAAACAAAGATGCCATGTAAAACAAATCTATCCCAAGTTCCTGACATGTAGATCCCTACACTTGCATTCTTCATATAATTACAAAAATGGCATGTATATAGCATATTTTCACATTCCTTGGATAAGCACAGGTGCTCCCTAAGATCTTTGTTCTCCTTCAACGTTCTAACATGGAAATCAGTTACGTCGTCATAGCAACAATATTTTGCATCATCCTTTCAATATTTCATGAATTTCACTTGAAAAATATTCAATATTTTGACCTTGATTAGTAGTCTTGGTTGGCCATGGAGTCAAACCAAAAATTGAAATTGGCCCCAATATGAAATTTCTGAAAATTAAAATTTCCATGAAATCTTTATTTTCCAAATTTTTATTCTTCTTCCTATCAACAAATATAAAACCTTTGAAAACTTAAAATTAAATTCTTAGTTTCTAAAATTATTTATGTACAACTCTTACCTATAAGCAATGTTGATCAAGTGTAATCCACCTTCCAATAATACTAGGCTAACATTCGAGTGTTGGACATTATGCCTTTGTGCTCCTAAAATTCAAAAATTAAAATAGGCATGCACCACATAAAATATTCAAACAAACAATTTGATGATGATGATGATGATGGTTAACGTCCGCTGAGACCAAATAATGATCAATCGGACCTAAAAAGACAAATTATTTATTTTGATTTAAGATTTTATTCCTATGCTCAAAAAGCTTGGAGAGAAGCCTCCCGAGTTCACTATAATTTTGGCATTGTAAAAGGCTAGGAAGGTCAGTATTGTAACAAAGGTTGTGAAATTGAGATCTAATGTGGTTGTATGCAGGGAACTCTAAGAGGAAGTGGTTTTCATCCTCGATGCTCCTATTCTCACAAATATGGCAGATCCTTTCCATCCATGGCGTTTTAGGAACTGCCCAATGGCCTGTTTCACTATGGAGCTCATGAGAGTTCGTTCTAATCTTTGCTATATTAATTTTCTTCTTTGAGCTAGTTAAAATAGATAGATACTTTTGATCTTCAAGGGTGGGGTTGATGACCTTCTTATAATAACTTAATTTTCTTTTAGATGCTAAATCTTTCTCACACCACAATTTTCTTTGAACTTAGAAGTAACAATATCTTTAATGTTATTTATGTTTTGCAAAGCATCATTCTCATTGATCTCCCAATAGTTTAACCAGGCCCTTGTGTCTTTGTGCCATCCTCGGTTAAGCCTTAGGTGGTTTTGGCTGGTATTTAAAGCTAGCTTAGGAAGTCTATGATTGTCTATGTTATTGAGCTTGTGCTTGTACAACAGAAACCTGAGCATAGCTAGGCTCTCAATAGGAGAAAGACCTGCTTCTATAAGGAGAATAGGGTAGGGTGTATTACTTTTAATTTTCAGGTTATAAGTTATAAAACGCTTCTGGATTTGCTCAATCTTTCTCCATGATTCTCTGGAGATGCTGCAGCCCCAAATCCCCTGCTCTTTAGAGTGAAATGCGAGTTTTGAGCATTCAATTATATTCTTTGTTATGTAATTTCTTCATCTTACTTTGAATGTCATTTAATTTCTATTATAAATGTTGTTTGATTTTTATATATTTAATTTATTAGTCGTGAAGTATATTGTTAAGATATTTTTTAAGATTCCGTTGGTTCAAAATCTTAATTAGTTGAAGGCATTGACTTTTAATAAATTAACATTCACCAATTTCCAATAGGGATTTTCAAAGCATACCTAATTTTAGAAAACTTTCTTATATATTTGTTGTAAAGGATATAAACTCTTCAACGCTTCTAATTTTTATCAAGACATGGGATTCTTAAGGTTTTAGTAAAATCAAAGTTAATATTAATATTTTTGTTTCAATAGTTGTTTATGTTATATATTTATTAATGGTAGATACAAATAAAGCCTTCCGCTATATCAATAACATTAATATTTTTAATGTAGTTGGACAAGTTAACTTTATATGGATTGACTCTATGTCATACAAATATGAGCTAAAGTTAGTTACCAATACCAACAATTAAAAAAAAATGTTTTTATAATATTTAATTTAATGTATTAAAATTAGTCAACTTCTTAATGAACGTTGTATAATGATGTTGATAAGTGTATCTATTTTCAAGTAAGACTTTCAAAAATTTAATTTAATTATCTATGTCTTTATCAATAGTTATAAATCAAGATTAAGATTTATCTCAAAATAGTTGTCTTTTTTATTAAATTAATTAATTAGAAAAATACAATTCATATGAACAAGTGTCCTAGAAAATGAATTATAATTTTTCTCATATTGATAAGCCATGATATTAGTTGTGATTAAGTCTATTTATAACTTAAAAATTTTAATAGAAAAATTGAAATAAATCTCTAAAATTAAAAATCTCATATATATATGGGTAGTTCCTAAAACGCCATGGATAGAAAGGATCTACCATATTTGTGAGAATAGGAGCATCGAGGATGAAAATCACTTCCTCTTAGAGTGCCCTGCATACAACCACATTAGATCTCAATTTCACAACCTTTGTTACAACACTGACCTTCCTAGCCTTTTACAAGCCAAATTATAGTGAACTCGGGGGCTTTCTCCAAACATTTATGAGCATAGGATAAATCTTAAATCAAAATAAATAATTTGTCCTTTTTAGGTCCGATAAATCATTATTTCCGTCTCAGTGACGTTAAACCATCATCATCATCATACAATATATATAAATATATAATTATATTTTTATAAATCATAATAATAATAAAATTATTATTTAGGTTCTTTTATAATTTTTAAATATAACAAATGAAATCCTACATATTGTTAGTATTTATCATAAATTTATATCCATAAACATTTATATATTATTTAACTACATTAATTATATTATATTCAAACTACTTTTAACAAAACAACTGCAATTCAAAAACCTTTAAAATTATTCAACTAACATTTCATATTCTTTTACGAAAAGAAATGTAATAAATATGTAAATTGTAACTGTTTGATTAATAAGTATATGTATTTTGAATTATTGAAGCATGCCCTTGTCCATGAGATATAAACACTGGTGCTGTGAATAAGCACGGGAAAATAGATCTAAATACTAACAATATACTTTTATTTGGATGGTGTGCATATAAGTAATTTACTCACGGATTAATGTTGGATCTCCAATCTTGCTGCGCATATATTTAGTTTGCTCACGGATTAATGCATGTGCTGCTGTTTTGATAGAGATTGCTATTAAGTAGTATGTGTTTAATTTCATGTGTTTATGCTCTAATGTCGTAGCCATACTCTTCCCCACAAATAGACCACTTTGTAGGTAGTTTAGATGCAGGATTGTACAATGTATTTATTAGATATTTAGACTTTTATGCACAGCTTTGAATTGCTGATGTGCATATATCATAGACAGGTTTTAAAATTGACGCCAGTATGCACGTTTTCACGGTTTTTACCTGTAAAATACAGTTTAATTTAAAATAAACACGTTATTATCAACTTATTAATATTTTTTAAAAACGTCATTATGACTGACATATTATAAAATGCCCAGTTTCAATTATATGTATATAATACATATATATTTTATATATCTGTAACGATCCTAGTGAAGATTTGTAACCATCGTATTCAAGATTTGCAGGACAAATTGACCCGGTGCTCAAGTGTTGCGAGTCAATCAAATCAAAATGATGTGAATACATAGTGTTCAAGAAAAATGGTCTCCACATATTTGTACTATGTATAGATTTTGATGGATGAGCATAGTCTAGCTCTAATGAAATGCATTTCTTAGGGAGGAATAGCCTAGACCTCTTTCACTATGTAATGCCAAAAAGGATTGGGTGAAAGCTGCTGGTTTCACAAAAATTTAAAGGAAAGTTCAAAATCATTTGTTTCAGCACATGCAGGTGAAACCAGCAGTGAAATTTTTTCTTTAATAGTGAACAAAACCACAAGATTTAAACAAGTTTGTTTAAGATTCAAAGTTGGTATCGGCTATGGTATTCATTCAACTTCTTCACAAAAGAAGGTATGTCATCTTAGATTCCCTTGTTAGAAATGTTGTTGTTGCTTGAACAATCATAAAACCTATTCCTGGATTAAAGAGGTATAGATGTGGTTTTATATTTAATTTTCCCAATTGCTTTGTACTTCTGATAATTACCGTTTTTTATTTGGGGAACGGTTAGTTTTCTATGGATAGTAAATATCTAGTTGTTGTGAAAGCATGATTAAAATTTTGGGAATGTGTATGTGAAAGCATGATTAAAATTTTGGGAATGCGTGTACTTTCAATTTCATTACTCCTATTTTTAAAAGCCATTAATTGTTTTGAGTTTAGAGGTGTGATGATTAATATACAACTATAGAATTAAAGTATGAAGGGCATGGTGTGAACTAAAAACACTAAAGTTTAAAAGAGCAACCCACAACTCCATGTCTTTGATTTGCACACAAACAACTAATATTATGGATAGGAGTGTGAGCTTGACTACAATGTCGAACAAGAGTCTATGAGTGTCGAATAACTTAACTACTCTTGATTTGTTTTTGCACAGTTGTTGATTTGTTCTCACTCATCGTTACCAGAACCAATCTATTTACTACAAACACATTGGATACATTTCGATATTGATTTACAATTGAGGCAGAATCTTAAATTTGCACAGGAGCTGCTCTTCAGTGAACCAACACTTTCTCTGCCCTCGTTCAGGTGGTGGGGCTCACTTTGTTACTGCTACTTGATCAGAGGTCGGTACCCTTGCTATTGAATATTGAAATGGTGGATATGCAACCAATTACTCTAATGGCACTTAAATTGGCTTTCGAATCTTGGGAAATGTGGGGAATATAGTGGAAAAAGGAGAAATTTGGTAACCCGCCTATGCATGCTTGGCTTCTTCACTTGTAGATCCATGTACCAGCACAGGATGATATAAGCGGAGTCACTGGGTAGAGATTCATGATCCTAAATTTGAACCATAAATCCTTGTAACATTTCAAAATGATAAAACAGGAATCCTGATAGCATTTCAGGATGATAAAAGGGGAATCATTGAGCATAGATTTGAACAATGATTATTAGATTTGAATTTTGAACTCATAATTACAAGATTTGAATTTTGAACCATAAGACAATAAGCTTGACTCTTAAGGACACAAAAACATATGTCTCAGAAGAAAACCAAGGTAGAACGATTTGACATATTATTAGATTTCATAGGCAAGCAAAGCAAAGGCACACCTGAGCATACCTTCATTACATTTGATTCAATAAGCCACCAATCATGCAAAAATGGAAATAATCCTAGTCTCTCACTACATACTCTCTTAATGGTAATAATCCTAGTCTCTCACTGCGTACTTTAGGACCCGAAAAAATGCTAAAAATAGTAAATTTTGCTACAATTAAGGAAATTAAAAAGCTGAAAGAAACAATGGTGGGGGCCCAAGTGGACTTGGCGGATGGCCACCAATATCCATCTGGATCATTCCTCCCCTTAGGAAGCAATGGTCCCCATTGCGTTGAATTCCTCCATGAGATGAGGAAACTTCTGCTGAACTTGGCCCTTAGTGAGCCACTTGCCCTTGTGAAGGAGTTAGCCTACTTTGACAATTCGATACAGTTGGATATTCTGTTGGCGAGTGTGCTTGATCTATGTGTCCATGATCTGATCACTTGCAGCTTGTTCCATGCAATCTGGATTTAACTCTGTGGGTGTGAGTTGTTCTGCAATGTTAGATGTGTTTAGTAATGGTGGAAAGTATGGCTGAAGGCGGTCCACATTGAACATTGGGTGCAGGCCAAGGAATGGGGGAATGCTGAGCTCAAATGCATTGTCTCCCACAGCCTTGGTAATGGTGTAAGGACCATACCAGAGTGGTTTGAGTTTCTGATAGGCTCCAGTAAGGTGTTCCTTTCGCAAATGCAACCAGACTTTGTCGCCCACCTGAAACTTGTGTGGCACCCGATGTTGATCATGTCGCTGCTTGTACTTGGCATTTGATTTCTCCATAATGTCGTGGACTTGCTGGAAAATATGTTGGATATGATCAATGAAGTTGTTTGACTTATCTGTTTCGGATTGGACATGAGTCGAATATGCATGAGTAGCTGCAAATGGCATGGCCACATCAATAGGACATAGTGACTGGAATCCCAAGCCCACCTAAAAAGGGTTGTGGCCAGTTGAGCTGTGGAGAGCCTGGTTGTAGCTATGCTAAAAATAGGGGAGGCTCTCATCCCATGTGCATGGATGCTTTGAGTTGTACATGCGCAAAATGTGTACGATCATCCTATTCACAACCTCTATCTGACCATCAGTTTGAGGATGGAATGTTGTGGACTTAGTGAGTTTGGTGTCCAACATCAACTAGAGGCTGGACCAACATGTACTGAGGAACCTGCTATCCAAATCTGAGATGATAGACTGTGGGATCCCAAAGTGTACCCACACTCGTTCAAAGAAGAGTTTAGCAGTGGCTTCTACTGTGATATTCTTCGTACAGGCTGCCATAATGGCCATCTTCGAGAACCTGTCGACAACCAAAAAAACACAGTCATTTATATGCTTATTAGAAGGAAGGCTCAACATGTAATGCATGGAGATGGATTCCCAAGGTCGACTAGGGGTAGGCAGCAGGGTATAGATTCCTTGCTTCTTGATGGTTGGTTTGGCAATGGCATAGGCAGTGCATGATCTTATATACTTCCCGACATACTGTCGAAGATTTGGCCAATAGAAATACTTATGGAGTACTACCACCGTTTGCTCGGCCCCAAAATGCCTAGTAGCTCGACTCTAGTGTGCTTCCCAAATCATCTTGGCACACTTGCTTGAAGGACACAAAAGTGACTAAGGTGGCATAACAAGGTATCCTTGAGGTGAAAATCGGGAACATGCTGACCCTCCAAGAGTGTCTGGTATGTGTGGCCGAATTCTGGGTTGCTTTTGTAGAGAAGTGGCCAATCAGAAGTCTCGTGCCCACAAGAGTTAAGCACAGTGGTTAACGCCATGATCGGTGGTTGACTGTGGAAATATACAACATTATTGGTGCTTCCCTTCTTATACTTGATATTCAAATAGAACTATTGCAGGTATGTGGATCACATCTGATGGCAATCATTCTACAATTTCCCTTGGGTCTATATGAACTACAAGGGTCGGTGGTCTATGTGGATGACCGTTTCCTTCCCCAAAATGTAATGCTTCCATTGTCAGCAGGCCTGCTCAATGGAATACATCTCTTTGTCATAAGTGGGATACTTCCGGACTGTGTCTGAAAGTGTCTCACTGTGATATGCCACTGAATGCCCATGTTGAGTGAGGACTACCCCGATAGCATAGTCAGAGGCATTTGTCTCGACCTCAAATGGTTATTACAAGTTTGGTAATGTGAGCATTGGTGTTGAGCAGAAGTGATCTTTCAACTCTGTGAATGCCTTTTGTTAAGACTCATACCAAAATAATTTTGCTTTCGCTCCTCCCTTGGTGACTTGACTCAAGGGCCAAGTGATATGAGAAAATCCCAACACGAACCTGTGGTAGAAGTTGGCAAGACCTAGAAAGCTGAGGAACTCTGTCAGAGTGGTTGGGGATGGCCAATCCCAAATGACTTGGATCTTGGATGGATCCACATGCACCCCCCGTTCATCAATAATGTATCCCAGATACTGAACCTGGGTCATGCCAAAAGTGCATTTCTCCAAATTGGCACATAACTTGTGTTGCCGCAGTGTTTGGAGAACCTGTCGGATGTGGTGGAGGTGCTCTTCCCAACTCTGGTTGAAGACCAGGATGTCATCCAAGTATACCACTATAAATTAGTTGGTGAATGGCTGCAAGATGTCATCCATTATCCTCATGAAGGTTGCAAGAGCATTCTTCAATCCGAAAGGCATAACCAACCATTCAAAAAGGCCCTCCTTGGCTTTGAAGGAAATCTTCCACACATCGGAAAATTCAATTGGTACCTGGTGATATCATGACATCAAATCGATCTTGCTGAAATATTTTGCCCCCTTCAGTTGGTCCAAGATGTCATCAATCTGTGGGATCGGGTACCTATTATGGACAGTGATCTTGTCTAGCGCCCAATAGTCAATACAGAGTCTCCAAGTCACATCCTTCTTCTGTACCAACACGATTGGGCTCCCACAAAGAGATGAACTTGGACGGATTGGATCTTTCTGCAACTGCTCTTGAATCTGCCTCTTGATTTCATCGTTCTCTAGAATGGAGTGTCGATAGATTAGTCCATTGGGCAGCAACACACCTGGGGTCGGATCGATGGAGTGCTTGACCTGATAATGCAGAGGAACCCCTACGAGGGAGGTGAAGATGTCCTCATACTCCTCCATGACCTTGTCCATCTGTAGTTGTCGTGTGGAGGGGCCATGTGTGGAGGTCGTGGTCACCGTCTTCTTCTTTCGTTGAGGGAATATCATCAGGAAAACAAATTTCCCAATTTTGAAAATGAGCTTACTGCATTGTTTTGCAGTAACCAAAGAGATGGCGGTAGGCATTGCTACCCTCGGTATCTTGTAAAACTTATTTCCCAAAGTAATAATAATAGCACGGGGCCTTGATTCATACACAGCATGCCACTTCCACATGTATGGTTATCCTAATAATACATCACAAACATCAAGGGGAGAATCGTCACACAATACCTCATCTGTGAAGGGCTTGATGTTGTATGGAAGGTGACACTGCTAGCTTACGTGAAGATCTCGTCCTCGGTGAAGCCACCCAATAGTGTACGGTTCTGGATGTGCTATGGTTGGTAAGCCTAGTCGCTTCATGACCTCTGTCAAAATGAGGTTATTTTGGCTTCCGCTGTCAACAATGAACTGTAATGGGGAGCCCTTTACCCACATCTTGGAGTGGAAGAGACGCTCCTCCTCCTCTGGATCTTCGGGTTCCTCCTTCTAGACCTTCGTGGTGGCAATGGTGGCGTTGGGCTCTGCATCGATAATTTGCTTCCTTTGTCTTTCCCCTTGTCAGGTTCTGACTCAAAGTTGGAATATGCATCTAATTTTGAAACCCTTAGCTCGGCCACCGGTGACTTCTTGGCCCGACACTCACTTGTGTTGTGAGTGGAGCTCTTATGGAACTCACACCACTTTCTTGTGTCTTTTTTCGACTTCGTGGCGTTGTTCTTTGCTTGCAACTTTGGCGGGTTGTCTTGGGCTGCCCCACCTTGGCTTTGTCCTTTGTTTTGCAGTTTTGGGGTACCTTTCCCTTGCTTCGGATTCACAGATCCAAAGTCTCGTTTCTTCTGTTTAAACTTTTGCTCGACCTTAATGGCATATCGGTATGTCATGCTAAGCGAGGAGATGTTCAGGAATTCTATTTCTTTCTGGAAGTACTCATGTAGGCAACCGCAGTATTTGAGTACCAAATGCTATTTTGAATCCTTGATACCCAAGTTTGTGTGAAGGGTATGGAAAATATTGGTAAACTCTGGCACGTCTTGGTCCCTTCCCTGCCGTAGCGTGGGCCACTTTATGTATTGATCCTCATAGCTTCCGACAGGGTAGTACTACTCCTTGATGGCAATCTGGAATGAATTCCAAGTGGGTGCAGCTAAAAATATTGAGCGTGTACTTTCATCCTTCTACTCGCAGTAGGTTTCCCACCAGCCCTTGACATGGGGGGCTACTTTGAGAAGAGTGAAAAATAATCTTTTCCCGACTCGAAAAATCATGAACAGAAAAATACCCTTCTAGCAGATTTAACCATTTATCTATCACATCTACATCTATTTGACCCTCGAAGATGGGGATTTCAAAATTAACTTGTACCTTAAAGGGTGTGGCATTTCCAGAGTAGTTGTTGGAAGCTGATGCGTTGCCTCTGGGTAGCCACTGAAGGATCTGGGCAAAGTTGTCCATCGTCACATTCCTTTGCCTCTCGAGAGCTTCTTCGAGTAAGATTTTGATAGGATCTCCCGCCCCCTCGTCTTTCTTTTCATCTTCCATGGGAGGCCATCAGGATTTGTGAGGCTAGTCTTGCAAAGGTTCGACTAGTTCAAGCCCTAAGTCCTTATATCCCGACCTCGTTGGGGACATGCAAAGAAAAAAAGAGAAAAAGAAAACCCCTCTGATACCATTGATCCATATTTAAACAAGAATGCAACAAATTACAGAGAACCATAAATACAGAGATGCAGTAGAAATAATACTTCATTTCATTACTGTAAAATACTGAAAGATGCTTACAAACAGAAATGGAAATAAACAAGCTAGGGCGATGGTATCTTATCTCTGAGAAGAGATGTGACTGCTACATGCTGCTAAACTGTGTTACAATGAGGCTCGAAGGCATATTTATTGTTGAGAAACAATGGAAAACCCTAAACATCCAAAAACCTAACCCTAGAAGATGAAGCGCCAAACTGTGGGCCCCATTTGGGTAAATTGGTACATCAACTTCCTGGGGTCATAATTTTGGCATACGATCTCCATTTGACGCGCACAATATCTCATTAGAAAGATCTATCTGATAACTACAAATTTGGAAAGAGCGACATCGGTCAATGGACCCATGTTGCTCCCAATTTTCCCAAAAACCATCATTTAGGGCCTCAAAACGGCTTCGGAAGTTCAGGGCCCGAAAAACGGCTAAAAGTAGTAAATTGTGCTACAATTAAGGAAAATGAAAAGATGAAAGAAACAATGGTGGAGACCCAAGTGGACTTGGCAGGAGGCCACCAATATCCACCTGGATCATTGTCGATCCATAACACTAGTACCAACCATCCACATCGATATATTTAAGGGTTCAATCTCCATTTCATCATATGGATTCCATTTTTCCCATCCCCCAAATAGTAAATATAATGCAGAATTCCAACTTCTGACAATTATCTATCATTGTTTGTTCCTTTTGTATCCCTTGGTTGCATATGAAAGAAATTTTCCCGGAGACAAACGAGTCTTATTTCTCTTCTCCTTTCCTTCATCTCTCAAAAACATTCACTACCTCCTTTCTAAAATCCCAATAGTCCTCACATCATATATTTCTTCTAAAAACTTCACAATCGTTGGGTACCATTATGTGGCTTCTTCTTCCATGCAGATTCTATGAACTACAAATTCGTCTTCAACAAGCTCTATACTTGCATACACTCTCCCTATCAAGATATTGGTCATAATATCCTTCAACCAACTCAAGGCTTCTTGGATGTCTATGTCATTAACATGCCAAATTCATTCTCTTTAGAATAAATTTTCCTTCTTTTCGTCCTCCTAGGCGTTCTGCTAAACCTTGGGTACTGTGAAATCTACAATTACATAAAATAGATCAATTTTAAGCACATTAGGCCTTCTAGCCTCTCCTGCGTTCCTCTTCAACAATTTTTTCTCTTGGTTACATTTACAAGACATGGTTGTCTCATCCTCCTTTATGACAGATTCCAACCTTCCTCCTTCAATGTCTTGAGAAGATATTGTGATAGTTGGGTGTGGTTGTCCTCCCTCAACAATGACAGAACCTGCATCCACATGCAATTTGTTAGATTTAAAATTGTAAGTTTTTCTTTCCCATTTGAAATATATAAAACCAAATTACCATGCTAATTTTAATTATCTCATTGATTTAGCCTTTGTTCATGGTCTTCTCTTTGCCAAAGGGTTGCAACCCTTTATCTAATTCTCAATGTTCATATATCTTAGCTACATTTTCTGCCACTTCCAGTTTAGCATGTTGGATGAGCACTTGCAAGTCAAATATATTTCCTTCTAGGGATTTAAATTCCTCATACAAGTTAGCAAAAATAATTTGAGATAAAGTTGTACTTTCATCCTCTATCATCCATTCTCCTTCATCAAATTTTGGCTTCATCTCTTCTAGCAACCCAATTTTTGTATCAAGTTCCATGAGCTCTTCAGTTGAATTGTGTATAGTATCCATCTTATAAAATTTTATAAATGTCCATATTGGAACTCTATTATTTCCTTTGTCACCTAAAGGCATCTCCATAACCTACCTTTCTTTTATGACAATGTGTAATGATCGTCTTCCTTCATGGCCTTCATGACCTGCATATAAACAAAAAACATTAGTTCCAAAAACATGATTCTCCTGAGCCTTTGTTTATGTTCTTAGTTCCATTTGCTGTTATGGACATTGCGCATAGTCCATGAGACTCTCGACTAGCCTCTTCTCTTCATCCTCATCATCACCTTCTCTCCCTCATATAACATCTTCTTAGGACCCTTCAACATCATTATCCTCATCTTCCATTATGGAAATCTCTATAAATTGCATGCAACATCCATTCTCTGCTTGCTCTTCCTTTTGAGAGGAATTCCATGCGCCTTCACCTCTTCGCTAGACATCTTTTCCATGTCTTTCGCTGACATTCACATAAAATTCACCAACTTTAAAGACAAAATACCATCTAGCCTCCCTGGGTATTTATGTTACTAGTTCTTCTTGTTAACGTTCCTTCAATATCTCACCCACATCCTTTATTGACAGCTCCCTTTGTTGCTTTGGACTTTCCACACAGTCCACGAGACTCTCAGACAATCTCTCATTACCCTCTTATCTGAGGATGTCACTTCTCACTAATTCATAGTTGTCAAGTTCTCTAGACTTAAGCTCAACTCTTCTAGGCTCTTCCTCTAATATTGAGGCATTCAACAGGTGCTTCAACTCCATCCTTGGCCTCTTAAGGATCTTCTTCTTGAAACCTTTTCGTTTGACAAGAAACTTGAACCTCCTTCTCAGGTTCAATCCCTGTCTCTAGTCATCTTGTTCCAACATTGTCTTCACTAAATTAAGCTTGTCTTTTAGCTCAACCATCTCCTTATCAAAATCCTCTTGTCTTAATTTTTTCCGCATGCCATTCCTCTCGGCATCCTTTTCTCCTTGGTTATGGATTTTGTTTGAAACTCAATTATACCCATCAATATCCATCTATTTTCATCCATTTTTGTGAACTTTCACTTTCCCACTATGAGCTACAGATAAGCCCTTATAACAAGTCTTATCCATGGCTTGTTTCCTGAATAACTCATCTCCATTTGGCTATTGGTGTTCCTTGGTTCCTGCCTTTGGAACCTCTTGAGTAATCCTTGCTCTTCTATAGCTTTTGTTGCACCTTTCTCATGCCTTGAGAACTCCTCTAGTTCTCATCTCTTGAGGACCGCCTTTGTCTCGTTCACTCTCCAACTACAACTGGGTTTTATCGTTCAACAACTTCTCTTGTTGCAAGGGTTCTCTGCCACTTTCTGAAGAACTCACCTAATTCTTTACATCTCTCATTGGTTGTAGTTATGAAATTCACAGCTGTTTTTCCTGTAGTTATTAGCTTGCTTGCAAAAATTTAAACAACTTAATGACTAGTTACTTGCAAGGGGATTTTCTCAAAATCTCTTCGAACTCTTCACTTGGATGGGGTCTCCTTTTCTCCTTCCATCCATACTCCTTTCTTAAAATTTCTTCCTTTGTACCTATCTCCTATCTTTTATGCCATGTTATTTAAACATCAAATGGTCAATCATTATTAAATTAAACAAAGAAATCATTACCTTCTCAGATTTAGTGTATTCTCCTCCTTACTGGCAGCAATATACCTTTATAATAATACTCGAAAATGAGCTTCAACTCTGATACCACTTGATAGAAGGCCCTTCCAGTGGCCTACTATATTTGGCTAGAACCGCTCAACTTTCTTCTTTATGAGGCACGATTTCTTAATTACATGGGGTTCTTTTCCCTTACCTACACCTCAAAAACCCCAAAAAACTTAGCCAACAAAACCAAAATCCTTCCTGCTTTAATTTATGTAATATAAGGGATTTCGCTCGAAGCAAAGTTGGTCGAGAGGATCCTTTGAATGCCAAACTTCTTCTTTCTTATCGTCTATGATTAAACTCCACAGTTGAGTTTTGTTTCCTTGGGCATAATTACAGTTAAACTTTGTCATCGTATCTCTCCATTGGCTTGCAACATGGGGTTCTTTGCTTGGCATACATGGGTGTCCCTCTTCTTTCCTTCATCCTTCATGCCATAGTGACAGTTTCTTATTTGGAAAATGAAACTGGAGACCATCATGGTATATCCTCCCTTTCAATAACATAAACATAGGGGTCCCACCAAACAAATTAGGTTTGACTCCGATTGGAAGGTCAGAGGTCATACCTCTAACCTCTTCTACCTCCGTCAATTTTTATATTGTGCGTTTGACTGCTCTTCACGTTCGTCTGTACACTAGTGTTGCCAAATGTTGGGGTTGGGGTTTGGCCTCGTTCCTATGTTTGCTTTAATAAATAAAAAAGCAACCTCCTTGTAGCATTATTAAATTGATGTAATCCCTTCTCCGTTAATCATCTAAGCATATAAACATATGCTACACCAACTAGTTACCGGTTTGCTCTCTCTCGGCACAAAGAAGGATTGGATTTTTGTGTGGAACCTTTAACTTCCCGACAATGCGATAATGGGTGGTATCGATCCCATGACAATTTTCCATATGTTATAGTGCATTAGAGGGAGTAGAACACGCTTCCCCAAACAACATATTTTAGGCACATTAAACAACATGATAAAACATATCAGAGTCAAATTATACTTCTCCCTCACCACTCATGGGTGTATAGGCACTGGTGTTGAATACTTGTGTAATTCTCGTTCCCCTTCAAGGGGCTATCCTATAACTACAACATAGATAAGGTCTTGAGGTCTTGCGCTTCCGAGGGCAAGGATGCATAAGCATGCTCGACTGTTAAGGAGAGGAATATATTACTTGCTCTTTATCAAATGTTATCTGCCTGATCTGAAAGGTTGAGCCCACCAGAAAATTGAGTGCATCTATTAAGGTCCCTAAACCGGAGTTTGAATCATTCAATCGTTTTGTCTTGAAAAAGTACTCTTTAGGGGGTCCGATGGGAAATCTATCATCAGGACATAGAAGTCGATTTTCTATTTCATGAACATGGCACTTTGAGAATGTTTACCTATGACTGGCTTGACCCACCATCCCTCTCCTTAGTAGTTGAGCCCCTGCCGGTTAGGGTTTGCCTTATTGGGGGGGGGCGTCGGAATGAGTGATGACTTCATCCTAAAGGAGAGATTTCAAGGCCAAAAGGTAGGAGGGAGAGGTAGAAGATGGCATAATGACATATATAATACTGTCATAATGAGATATTAGAAATTCAATTACAGAATTACCTATCTAATCTTTGATCAATTCTTCGAGAAGACATAATGACATATATAACGAGATCATTCAATAATCTCAAGAATGACTAATGAACCAATCCTCATTTGACTTATCAGTCGAGCCAATGCGGCCACTATTAGTCGAGCGTGCTACGCACCCTGACGGACCTAATCAGATCAGTGACAATCTTCCCTCACGGAATGACCTATCTCATTTAGGCAGGGCAGGGATCATGCTTGGATCATTCATTCACCATAATGACATATATAATGAATAAATGCATAATGACATATGCACATAGCAACATCTGTTATCCACACGTGCCATTTAGGAATAGCCAAAAGCGAATGTCGGCACGAAGATCTGAGATGTCTTCCCGGGCGGGCATCATTGTCAGATGGGAAACACACTCGATCCCATACCGACCTGGATATTTGAAATCATCTTACGCCATATGTACTGATCTTTCTCGAGAGACATGGTCAAAGCCCTCTTTGAGATATGAAACTCAAAGGATGCGTAAGCAGCTCGACTGATAAGGAGAGGCTGACAGCTAGTTACTTATTTTGAGAGGCGGCTACCTAATAAGTAAAATGAAAGTGAACTCTAACTAAAAGGCTGCCATCGCATCGACTGTTAAGGAGAGGGTCCGACAGGCTTCGACCAACGCCCCCCCACCCCCCCAAATAAGCATCAAGGAAGTACGCCTATAAGAAGCGTAATTACATATATAATATATGCATTGTCGAAGATCAGGTTTCTCACTTACCCGGGAGTGAGCAATAGCGAAGTGATTCACTTCACCTTACCCTTCGTAAGGATTGAGGGGAAGAAATATGGGTTCTCCTTGCACTCGGAAGCACAAGACCCTCCGGACCTTACCTTTCGTCCTGTGCCGGTGAAAGGGAACTACTTACCTGAGCTCAGGCAGATAAGCACTTTCAGGATGCGCAAGCAGGCTCGACCACTTCCTTTAGTTACTTATTGAGAAGGCCCCCAATAAGTAAATTGAACCTTACCTCATAAATCCCGGCTCATAATACCTCATAATACAGGCTCTTACTACGGGCTCCTAATACAGGATACAGGCTCAGGATACTCGCTCATAATACCGGTTCATACTACTGGCTCATAATACCTCTGACTACGGGCTCATAACTGACTATATCTTCCTCCTGATCTTCTCGGATCTTCTCGGATCTTCTTCCTTTCATGCCCAACAACTACTATCACACCTTCGAGAACGCACGCTAGCTTTCCCGACACCCACCATCCGCCTTCTACCCATAGTTGCAGAGCGTAGCGAGTCTGTCCTATAGAATGGGTCACTTTATGAATGGAGGTATCGGCTTCGCCTTCCTTCCATTCACAGAGAATATCCTTCTATCCCCAACATCCTTTCCCAACAGCCTTTCCCCGCACCCACCATCCCCCACAACCACTTTCTTTCTTCCCCCGAAGAGAAACATTCCCCCGAAAAAGAATACTATCCACCATTCCTATTTCTTTCATCAGCCCTCTACTATCCCCAACCTTTTCTTATAGCCTTTCAATCACCCCAACATAATTCTTGACTTTCCTGCCCTACCCAACCTTCTATCCCCAACAGACTATCCCCAACAGATTGGTTCTCGTGGGCGGGCTATCCTATCTATCCTTATCTCTATCCTTTCTCCTTGAATGCATGAGCATCCTCGGGGGCACCTCATGCAGGCTCCCCACTCACCCTGACCAGCTTAGGCCTTTTGTAGTTCTTGTTCCCTGAAAAAGAAGCAGCGCCCATGCTTCCCTTCTTGCTCCCTCTTTACCTACTCTGATTCGCTCAGGGAAGCCTTCCTTGAAAGCTACGGGATCGGTAGAGCCAGTTCACCTTTCATAAGTAAATGATCCAGTTGATCAAGTTGATGAGCCATAGCTATCAGTTCCAGATCGAAAGGTGAGAAGCCGCCAGAGAAGAAATAGGAAGGCAAGGACCCGGAGGGGCTTTCGCTTCCTAGGGCAAGGAAGAGCCTAAGTTTAGTGATCGGAAGAAATAGTCGGATGCTTGCTTGAGCCGAAGAGCCTGATGTTTGCGAGTCTGATGCTCGTAAGCGAGATTATGGTGTTTGTGGCCGAGATCCTGATGCTTCTGTTGCAGATCGAGACTATGATCTTTGTGTTCGAGATTGAAAGTAAGTGACTGATGATCGTGAGCTAGATCCAGACCTTCGTTATCCTTATCCAGCACCAGCAACAGAGGTAGTAGAGGTGGGAGCATGCATCCTCACCAGGAGCAGGAGCACAGTAAGCATCTTAGCTAGTCGTTTATGAGTAGTCAGTCGATTCTGATCTTTCTCCTTGCCCTCAGAAGCGAAAGCCCCTCACGGGACCTTCAGTGGTTTAAGCAGTCGATCCAGAACCAGTAGCAGGACCGGCACATCATATACTTTCTTCTTTTGATCCAGGTTGAAAACCAGTCCTAGTAGCTTCCCTTCGCCCGGTTGGAGATTGAGGAGCAAGCCCCTACCCGAAATGATATATCATAGGTTTATGCTAAGTTACGGGGCCAGAACAAGGGAGGAAGCATAAAAGACAGGTGCCGAGACATCACTTACAGTTACAGATCGATATTTAGTTCCATATCCTGGAGCAGATACTCAAGGGACTGTAGATTATGTTGATCCTGATCCAGATTATGATGTTACAAATCGAGACCCAGAAGCAGGAGTTGATTGTGCAGTTGGTTCTTATCGATGAAGCAGCCAAGGGAGCATATTCTACAGAGCGAGAACGGGCGTACCTTCCATCTCGAGAGACATATTCTGACTTTTGAGATACAGACCCGAAATAGATCTATTTTTCTTGCTCATTACTAAAGTGTACCCTAAGCGTTAACCACATGTGGAAAACAGCCCGTCAAACCCAAATTTCACCCCAACCTTTTCAGGAGGTGGGAGCGTATGAATGAGATTTGTGCGCTAAGCCCACCCAGTCTATTTAAGAAATCTATCCACTAGTCATTATTTTCCTTTCGCGGCTTAAACGGACATGGTTCCAGAGGGAGGAGAAGGGGAAATAGCTTCCCGCCTTTCTTTCCCGTGATGACTTCCCCGCTGATGGAAGAATAGAACCGCATCCCTCGTTCTCTTTTAGAGCCCTGCCGGACCTTATAGTTTGTCATTTTCACCCATTCCACTATTTCCCCACCCACCCCAATCCCCGGGGGCGGAGGTTTTAGCAGAATACACTCTTAGTTTTGCCATTTTAGGAGGCGGAGGTTTTGAAGCTTAATGACATATATTGGGACTTGGGAGCACTTGAACCTATTTCTATATTTAGAAATACTAATGAATGATATGTACAACCCTATTTAGGATTTCAAAATAGGCACAGTGAAGGGCCCCTTTGCTTGGTTACATCAACCCATCTCGGCTTAGCTGTTGCTTACTCACTCCCTAGGTGATGCCCTAGTTCTCGGGGATTCCACTATGCCGAGCTACACCAGGGGACTATGCAATCGGGAGGGACGGCCATATGTATAGGTGCTTTACTTCAGGGCTACCTCAGATAACCATGCACAGATGCCTATTAGATAAAACACACAAGCTAAGGGACGGCAAGGGGTTAGCAACCCTCTTCGCCTGGAACACCCACCATGCCACAGGATTGATAACGTTCACCACCGCGGATGAACAGCAAAGATACCCTAGAAGAGAACACTAGACTGAGGATCAGAGCCTGATGACCGGAGAGCAGGAGTCCTTTTCCCTGATGAGTAAACTAAGGAGCGAGATTACAGTACTATATAGGCACAGAGCCAGGAGCGAGATCCCATTCCCAACAGACAGGGCCGAGGAGTAGAAACAACTATAGCGAGTAGGCATTAGACCCGCAGATCCAGATAAGCCAAACGGACGGAGATCCGGATGAGGACACATATAGACACATATGGATGGATGATAATATGACACGACACGAGATGATATGATAGCGCATTCATACACTTTGACAGAGCCCCAGTAATACCCTCGGGGCGGGGGATTCCAAAGCGGAGATTCCAAAGGCACATGTATGGTAATCTCTAAGGCCATCCCTTCGTCAAATCGATAAAAAGTGCGTCTAGCTGAATCGGAAAGCCTTGGATATAGCAGCCCTGTCGGTGAATCAACAGCGCATAGCGTAAGGTTGAGACAGTGATTCGTAAAAGGTCTATAATGCACATCGAAAGTACATCGCGGAGTGTGGAAGTCACACCCTGTAGAGGGAGGATCAACAGCTCATCGCCAAATGTCAAAGGCCATAGATTCAAAAGGTTCCAGGCCGGGAATTCAAATTACATCGCTGTGCGCAGCGGACCAACCATTGAGAGAAGCGAACAGACCTATCCGAAATACACAGTTTCAAGGCCAAATCTTCTATTGACATAAAGCTGTAGGCCAGCCTCCCTTCATACTCTGCTTTCACTTGGTCAACAGCTACTTTGACCACCTTAGCTGAGGGTGGTGCCTCCGCGGGAGAAACTCAGTCTCCAACCATGGGGACTCAATTTCGATCTGCTGGATATGTAACTGAAACAACTTAGTCAACTTGATCGGGGTAAACATGAGAAACAACTAAAGAATCAACTGGATCAATGGATGAAACTGTAACTCAATCAATAGCTTCCACCGCCTTGACTTTTGTCTCTACCTTTCCTGTTATTGGGCAAAGGTAAGCTAGGATAGGATCTTGACCTGGAGTTCAATATTGATCCGCGGGATCTTAATCTGGATCCGAGGTGGTAGTGAAAGGCTTCTTCTGCGCTCTTCGCTACCAGGTAAACTGGTCAAACTAAATCCTAGCGTTGGTGAATCTGTACTTGGAATTGGATATGCTTGGGTTCTGCTTTGTTTTCCCTTGCCTTTAGGAGGGCTCGTAGCACCTATTGACTGACCAATTGATGGTCGTAATTCGTAACCAATTCCCAGCTTATGTGTGACTAATGTTGAGAGTACACGTGATGACTAGTACGTGCGGAAAGTATACTATACATCTAAGCAATGACTTTTAGAAAGATGTTTACACACTTGTGGTATGCACATTATATACAGATATATATCTTTACGCCCTTGTTAATGGCGGGGGAGAAAATCCAAGCATAGCAGGAGGTTCACCACCACTAGAAACAAAGGGAGCAAAGTCAGACCCAGTTCCAGGGTACCTTGATGACCTAGAACTAGTAGATCCCACAGCTTCACAAGGCGAGGTACAAGAATGAACATCTAGTATGGATGTATAAAGCGTGATACCATCGTTGAGGTCCGGGGTTACCCCGCTTACCTAAAAGCCAGTGTGAATAGTATAGGTAAATTCAATTGACCGAGAAGTGAAACCCAGTAGAAGATCGAGCGGATTTCATTGCAGAGGCGAAGGTAGTATCTAAGGTGGCAAAGCACACAGCGGAGTAAGCTATAGTAGCAGAGGCAAGCAGTTGACCCAGTCACATTATAATAGAGCCATAGCCAGCAACACTACTACAAACAACATTAGTAGTATAGTCCTAGTAAGCAGAAAAAAGAGTAGACCCAGTTCCGCCAGCCTTAGCAGCCGATGATCCAGTCAGAAGTTGACCTCATTGACCGAGCAAAGGCACCAGTAGCTATAGAAGCAGCATATTATATAGAGCATAATGACCAAGATGCAAGGGCATTCTCAGTAGCAGATCCAGTACTAGCACCACTAACATCAGCAGATCGAGTCGCATACCCAGGTGCCACTCCTGTATCAGTCCCATAATCTGTGCGGTGGATGCATACCCACTAGTGGTAGCTTCCTTCCTTCTAGCTTATCCCGTCCTAGCTTGCTTCCTTGGCTCAGTTACATATGCGTTATATAGATAGTTGCGTTATATAGATAGTAGGGGATTCCTTATCAATAAGGTTCAAGGTGTTGCCATATTAACCCGTCGCAGATCTATACCCATATGGATACCTTCCTTGGTGACCAAGATGCATACCATAGATACCCGTAAGCAGCAGAAGGAGGACCAATAAGAGCAGTAGTATCATCTTCACTAGTTCTCACTGAAGTAAGAGTGCTGATTACTGCCAATGAAGGAAGTGTTTCCAACGAGTGTTACTTTGCTTCTAACGAATGAATGCTTTGCTTCACAAGTGAATGCTTTGCTTCACGAGGGAGCCATAAGGTGCCGTAAGGCCACTCGACCATAAGCCCCCCAACCCAATAAGTAAATTGAAAAGATTGCTCACTCATTCATATGCCCACCACCCAATAAGC